>JBBPSI010000109.1:0-87346 GCA_038093515.1 Butyriboletus loyo
CAGATTGTCCTAATTCCAGGTTTGTTGGTCCCACTCGTGATCGGATAATTCACCGTCGCCTTGAGGATGCTGTACGGTAGGGAAGGAGAGTTTGGCGGTGAATTTGTTTCGGTTAAAGGATAGGGTGATGGTGTAAGGTTGAGTTTGTTTCGCGACGATTGTGTTAAAAACTTTAAGCGCGATTACGAGAGTGGTGACGAAAACGATGTAGGCGGCGATTGTGGTAAAGATGAAAATTCCAAAGTAGTTCATCGGCAATTTTCTTCGGCAGAAACCGGTTTTCTTCGGCAAATACAAAAAAGAAGCTACGAGATATAGACTTCCTTACTGTCCCCTATCTTCCAAAGGAACTCTGGGGAATTCTACAGCAAGTAGAGCGAAGGAAATATTTTTTCGAACGGAGGTAGTATCTCCGACGAAGTCTGGTTCGGTAATGAACCGAAACGGGTAAAGATTTTACTACGACTAATTGACAAATGATGAGAGGGTTTTTTCTTCTACCTCCCGTGTTACCACAGGGACTACTCGGAGAATTGCTCAGCCACAGGGATTTGGGGGTCCCTATGTCGCACTTCGCAAATCAGGCTCGACCCTGACGCGGACTAACAACTCCAAAGGGAGCGTCTGAGAATGAATTTTACAGGTGCTACTCCGAGACACAAAGACTGCTCTTCCGAGGAGCTCCCCTAAAGGCGCGGGGGTAAAACGAAAATGAAAACTGGCGAACGCCCAGTGACGATCCTTAACCCTGGATTCCGGGTATGGTTTCCTAAGCGGAAAAGCTGCCCCTTCAAGTGGTAGCGTACTGGTATGTGCGTGGAAACGAAACTATCCCTGCCCTGGGAACCGGGTGTGTATCAGAAGCTTTAACCAAGTGTTACGAGACAACGGAGTTATCAAGTCACACGGGGTTCCGCGACTGTCGCAGTGCTACACAAGTACTGGCGAGGTGTAATGAGGATAGCTCAAGCCTTAATCTCTCAACTGTTGCCAGCGAATAAGACAAGTGGTTAAAGCTAGGGAATCCTAGCCGCAACCACAAGCCCTTTTATATTACAGGGGAATGCGCACAGACCATGCAGTGCGTGAGACTAGTTACTATACATGTACATATGAAGAAGTCACGAGTCGACGATGATGAGAAATAGAAGTCGACGGTGATCAAAAAGAAGAGAAGCAAACGGAGATTAAATACATGAGGCGTGATGTCATAGAGTCTGGGCCAGTCTGGACCATGACGTCATATGCTTAGTCAGCCTGTGGTCACATGTATAATCCCACGATCACGTGCGCAAAGTCACGTGACCTTTGAAAGAGAAATATGACGAAGTCCAAACGCAAAAGATAGTTATAAGAGATACGATTATAACACAACCTCACTGAAAATCCCCATACTATTCCACCCAATACACCCCCACACCATTGGTGGACATCCTCCAAACTTGACTGTACCTTTGACCTCTCTAGTGATTAGCCCTTGTCTCTTCTTTTTCCACACATACTCTTGGCCATCTGACCCAATTCTTCTCTTCCAGTCCTCCACAGTCCAATGCTGATACTTGAGAGCAAAGGCCATGATTGACTGAGAGAAGAGGTTTCTTTTTCTTCACCAGAGCTTTCAATGAGGCCTCCTTGAGGGTATTCTTCACTGTCTGTGAGGAGACAGGAAGGTCAACAATATAATTGATAAATTGAGCAGCTTGGACAGCATTTTAGGCCTTGCCAGTTATGATTTACTGAACAATAGCTCTCTTGTTGGTAGCAGAGAGCTTGGAAGGGCAACCACCATGAAGCCTAGGCCTCTCTGGTTGGATTTCCTGAAGAACCTGGGCCACTATAGACTTCCCTAGGCCAGTCTGGGAGGCAATCTTCCTAGTTGAAAGGCCATGAGAGGTGGAAATGGATTTCATGGTGATGGTGAGAAAATAAACATAGGAGAATGGGGTTTATATATGTTGGCTGATACTCAGTTACATAAAGGTGACATAATAGGACCCTTATTACAGCATCTATGATAATATATGTGATCAAAACTTAAAGTCAAAAAACTGTCTGCATGACCTGTCATTTTAAAATAGCTGACATCCCATCAAACCTTATCCATATTACCTGATTCCTGGGCCAATACAAGGCCCAGAGCAGGTACCTTATTTCATACACCCACTGCCTAGGGTTAGCATCAGGGGTTATTGCATTGAGTGATATTTAATATAAACCATGCAAACATGTGGTGAATGATGCTAGATGGGACTGAGAGTGAAGAACCCTGCTACAGGAAGAACTCAATCCAATCAAAAGCAAAGAAATAAAGAAAAGGGTGCAATATGATCAACCCCAAAGAGAAGTAGAGAGGAAACAAAGAGAGGAACACCAGGGAAGGTCATTTCCACTGATGTCTGTACAGAAAACCCATAATTATGGACTTCCTCCACTGTGGAACAGACTGGAGAGGACACAGAAATGTGAGAGAATGGACAGAATCCATTGGCTATAGCTTGAAGATCAAGAAATTGGGATGGAGAGTGACTAGACAATTGCACAGAGAAGCAGGAGAGTCAAAAAGTGGTATTTTAGGTCATAGTTACAACCTTTTTATAGTCTGGGCATTTCCCAAGACTTGAAACACTAAGGGTAAGTGAAAACTAAGTAGAAACATCAAGGAAATCATTGACAGAATGTACATAAGCATGTTGAGTGTCATAGGAGTCAATCAGATATAATAAGTATGAGATCAAATAGAAAGGACCTACAAGTGAACACTTTCTGGACACATGGAACTTTGACATGGAACCTTGATGACCATGGAAATACCAGAATCAGTTGGAATTTGACAAGGAAGATGGAAGGAAGTGAGGAGAGTTGCAAAGTGATTGTTTGTGATGCATGTGGGTGCTGAATTGCCTGAAAGAGAAGCAACTGCAACCTAGAGAATATGTGTTCTCTGCATCCACAGGGGTCTTTGATACTGACTGTCCTCAGTCAGTCACATGATGCTGATGTAAGTGGTGTGGCAATACATGTGCAAAAAAAAACTTGCTGATTGTTGATTGTCCATGCTTTCTGTCTTTCCTCTGTACATCTCTCTATATCCATCCCTTCAAACAACCCATCCATCACCATGTTCTTCTGTCTCAATGACCTCCTCACAGCATCCCAAGGTCTGAAAGTGGAGGATCTGAGAGCTATCTGTTACACTGAAGTGCACAACAAGCTAGCAAGCAAGCACTTATAGGGGCTCAAGCCTAATGAGGAAGCAGGCCGACTTGCGTAACGACACTATCGGGTGTCTTGCAAAGCAAGTGTCGGGAGATATCGAAAGGTGGATGCCTGTCGAGATCGACCAGACTCTTATCGGCTTTATCGGCAAGAGAATGGGTATATTGCTAGATTACTATGCACTTGGTAGATGCGTAGAATTAGCTAGAGAACTCGTACTAGTCTAAGTACATGTATATATACTGATAGATATTGTGCACAGACCGAGCTGTGCGTGGCAGCGAAGGCAAAGGGTTATGAGTCTGCTCGAGTCATAACGGCGAATGGAGAAGCGGCAAAGTGCCGGTAACGAGGGAGCGAAGCTCCAGGCAAGATGGCGACATCATCAGCGAATAAGAAGAGCTGAAGGCGAAGTGACGATGTCCATGAGGCAAGCCCCACAGGGCAAAGGGGGCGCGAACGGCGGAGCCCTTGGATACAGGTCTCGACGCGAAGGTATGATGTGTCGTAATCTAATCACGTGCTAGTCACGTGATGTAGCAAATGTCATTGGTCAAGAAACGAAGGACGCGACAGCTCAACTGTGGGTCCGGCCCAATGGGGTGACAAGACAGGGGCTATCTCAGTGTAGTGACACTGAGACTTGCGGAACAACTGGGGAAGTGGATGGCGTCCACTGGCGACTGGGGAGTGGGCGATGGGCAGCATCGCAAGACAGCGGGGGTGGCAGGAACGCATGAGCGTGGGAAACGAGTGGCGGGGTATGCTTAGGGGTAAAACTGTAACACTATCATGCAAGAACAGATCATGGCTGCGGTAGAAGCAGTGGACATGGCAATGTGCACATGTCCAGATGACAATGATGACCTGCAGGAAGAGCAGGATTATTGGATGTTGGAGTGGGACAGGGTAATGGTAAGTGTTTCCATCTATTTTCATTCATTTGCAGCTGATATCTCACAGAACATGCTTTGTAGTGCACTGACTGCAGGACTGGAAGTCAATGCAGGACTGTTGATCTTGGTGGAGACTCATGGTCGGCTCCAGGAAGCAGAGCACCTACATACATGACAAGTGAGGTGTGAAATGGAAAGCATGGGAAGAGGAGGTGAAAGAGAAGGTGCAGATGGAGGAGGAGAAGGAGAGGAGCATGTTTGTGAGTGTGGTGGTTCCCTGGATCAAGGAGCACAAGATGGAATTGGAGGACTTGGGAGTGCTGACTGCTGCCTCTGCTTCTGCTACAGCAGAAGCAAGCAGGTCAGGGTGAATAATGGAGGTAGTGGTGCCAAGATTGCACAAGGTAAGTTCCAGCTTCATTACCAGCTTTGAACTGTCTAACAACTTGTACAGCATTCCCATCCTACTCCAGAAGAAGAGGACAATAATGAGGAAGAGGAGGTCTGCATCCCAGAACCTCTTAACAAGGTTCTATGTGCCAAGTGCTGCATGGTTCAAATTCCCTGTCAAGGCAAGCTGGGTCAGTTGTGTGTCAAGTCCACCATGCTCAAGGTGGCTTGCAACAAGTCAAAGTTCAGGGCAAAGATGAAGCAAAAGGGAAAACAACCTGGTAAGTGACATTCCCTTGTATCCTGAAGACTGCTAACTCCTTTGCAGAGTGGAAAGGCAGAGCAGTGTGACAATAGCCCTCGCTGCTGGTAATCAACTCCAGCAACTGTTACGGTAGTGGTCTACTTTTTCTCTCCATTACCGTTGGGACTGTTACATTCACCTAGCCTTTTGCTAGTTCCACTTGAACGGTAACAACCATTCCAGCTTAGTCACCACTTCCCGCGCACGGACACGTTTTCTTTCACACTCTGGAATGTTCTAGAGTATCTTTTCCTCATTTGTACTTTCACTCTCGCGACTCAATTAGGGAGCATGGTCTGTGCGCAGACCTCAGTAGTATAAAGACTCTGTCTTTACACCTTGTACATTATCTAGTTCTATGCAGTCACCTGCTAGCAATTAGCTCTCCTCCAGACTCTTGGTGTGCGCACTAAGACATAGTCTGAGACCCAGTCCGAGAATCGTCTCCCGAGTCCTGAGGCCACTCCAGAGTGCCTTCTCGCTGTTCTAGTTGTTAGCACCCAGCGTAACAGCAACTGGAGAATGCAGTGCCACTCAATAAGGAAAATGGGAAGGGGAAAGCATTGGGAGGAGTAGCATGGGCATGGACTGCAGCACAGATCTGCTGCATGCAGGCTCAATTGAGGGAGGTCAAGCTGGAACTTGAGGTAATGCTAGAAAAGCTAGAGTAGTTAGTTGCATGCTCTTCTCTGTACCCTCTTGTCATGTAAACTGTAGAAATCTCACAATATATCTTGTTCCAGAGTTTCATGTGTGATTCCATGTGTGACCATACTATGTTCACCAGGCAGACTTGATGAGGGTAAGAATTCAGTGGAACATCAGGAAAGGAGAAATAAGAAACTTCATCTGTGAAACTGTCCTGGTCCATCAACTAATCTTTCATCTGACTTCCTGGATCACAGATAATATGGAAAATGAGCATGGTGCCTCCACATGTGGTAGAAGTCTGAAGTTATATATGTGTCTTGCAAGATGCACAATTCAAATATTAGTAGCATCATTAGAACAGAAGAAATGGAGTGTATCATATAGATTTTTTTCTTCTTGTATTTGTATTTATCTTTTATCTTTTTGTCTTTGCTTTTTTTAAGTATATGATCATAGTTCTGGTTTGTTTAGTTTCTTTTTCATCAAGGCATGAGGGGACATATGGGAGCACCAGATGAATCCTGGGGTTAAACAGATCTCCAGACAAATCCTGGGGTGGAATGGATTCATGGAATGCAGAACATGGTTATTCAAGGCCAAAATGAGCTGGTTCATCTTCTATCAGCTTGCCATCCCCTATTTCATGAGATCATTGTTGTATTGGTCAAATACTCCTGTAACCAATGGTAAGGTGGTAGTTTTGGATGATAGGGGAGTAATCAGAATGCTGCATAATGCAGTCATGAAATTGACCCATCCAATTCTGCCAAGATATACAAACTGCCAGTTATCCTGTGAAGAATGACCATTGGTCCTAAGTACCTTGGCTTCATTTTCCAGTTCAACTCCTTCTCAACATGGGTATTCTGGACAAGCACTAGAGTTCTGGGATAGAAGTCATAATTCCAAATCTGGTTCTTGAATAAGGCTTTGAACTGCTTGACCAAGTTGAATTGTGTTATGCTGATGCACACAACAAGCTAGCTAGCAAGCACTCAATAGGGGGCTCGAGCCTAATCGGGTAATGGCCAACTTGTGTAGACAATGCTATTGGGTTCCTGCAGAGCAAGTGTCAGCAAGATATCAAGTGGTGGTGACCAGACAAGATCAAGCAGACTCTTATCGGCTCTATTGGTGAGGATGGGGTATGATGCTAGATTGCTATGCACAAGGTGATGCACAGAATTAGCTAAAGAACTCATACTGTCTAAGTACTGGTATACAGTGAGTGAAAAAACCCTTGCAATGTTTCATTATTTTGCACTAGATGCCATGTAGCACCTGATGGCATGGGAATTCCGCTTAGCATTGGTGAGGTGGGTGATAGTGCTGCCTCCTGGCTACAAATAGGTCCCTGGGTCATGTGATGTGGCCATGTGGCTGTGGAGATATGTCTATTCTAAAACAGGTATACCATTGCAAGGGTTTATTCACTTTCAGCCTTAATAGTGAAATCTCAGTCAAATGAAAGGATAATTGTGTTTGTTTGGTCCTATAAACAAAGATACACATATAAACATTATGTCTGAGTTGGAAAAAGTTCACTCACTTCTTTCTTCCCAACTTCTACCGCCATGAGATCTATCTCTGTTATAATCGTATCTTTTATAACTATCTTTCGCGTTCGGACTTCGTCATATTTCTCTTTCAAAAGGTCACGTGACCTTGTACACGTGATCGTGGGATTATACATATAACCACAGGCTGACTAAGCATATGACGTCATGGTCCAGACTGGCCCAGACTCTATGACATCACGCCTCATGTATTTAATCTCTGTTTGCTTCTCTTCCTTTTGATCACCGTTGACTTCTATTTCTCATCATCATCAACTTGTGACTCACTTCATATATACTTGTATAGTAACTAGTCTCACGCACTGCATGGTCTGTGCGCATTTCCTTGTAATATAAAAAGGGCTCGTGGTTGCGGCTAGGATTCCCTAGCTTTAACCACTTGTCTTATTCGCTGGCAACAGTTGAGAGATTAAGGCTTGAGCTATCCTCATTCACCTCGCCAGTACTTGTGTAGCACTGCGACAGTCGCGGAACCCTGTGTGACTTGATAACTCCGTTGTCTCATAACAATCTCCTCCACCCAAAAGAATACCATCTTGACCATGCTTGATTCTGGTCATTCTGCTTGCTCCATTGCCTTCACTACTGGCATTCATATCTCTAGGCTTCATTCCAAGGGGCATTCTACTCTGCAAAAGTCCACTGGAGGTCATCCATCCAAGCTCTTCCCTGCTAATATCTGCCATGCCATTCATCCCATCTCTACTCACATGGCAGAAAATGCTGTCCAAGTGACCAAAGCTCTCACGAATGTTATCAACCAACCCCTCAACCCCAACACAGTATGCCAGCACTTGAAAAAATCTGGTATGAAAGCTATGGTCAAGCAAAAACATCCTATTCTCTCTGCCAGGCATTACAAGGAAAGACTAGAATTTGCCTATGCTCACAAAGATTGGACTCTGGAGGACTGAAAGAGGGTAGTATGGTCTGATGAGACTAAAATCAATTTCTTAGGGTCAGATGGACACACATGGGTGCAGAAAAAGCCAGAGGAGCGGCTCAGTAATAGTCTGGTAGAGGAAACACTCAAGTTTGAGGAAGTTCTGTGATGATGTGGGGCTATATAAGTTGGGAGGGGGTTGGGTATGCCACCAAGATTGATGGTAGAATGGATAGAGACCTATATCTTCAAATTTTGAAGGATGAACTTCAAGATTCCCTTCAATATTATTGTCTTAATCCTCCTGACACCATCTTCCAACAAGACAATCAATAATCCCAAGCACACCTGCAAGAAGGTCAAGGAGTGGCTATATGAACAGGATTTTAGTACTATGGTATGGCCAGCACAGTTTCCTGATCTTAATCCAATAGAACATGCCTGGAGTTACCTCAAGAGGAGGCTTGCAGAATATGAACACTCCCCCAAGGGGGTACTGGGAATTCAGATGGAGTGGGACAAGATACCAGTTGCAGAGTGTCAGAAGTTGATTGAAAGCATGCTTAGGAGGGTTCAGGCAGTGCTCAAGGCCAAAGGAGGCTATACCAAGTACTGATATCTCCCAAATACCCTTCTTCCACCAAAAGTGAATAAACCCTTGCAATGATATACCTGTTTTAGAATAGACATATCTCCATAGCCACTTGGCCACATTACATGAACCAGGGACCCATTTGTAGCCAGGAGGCAGTGCTATCACCCACCTCACCAATGCTAAGCAGGATTCCCACACCATCAGGTGCTACATGGCATCTAGTGCAAAATAGTAAAACATTGCAAGAGTTTTTTCACTCACTGTAAGCATGTCAGGTGTTATAGGAATTGATCAGATATAATAAGTATGAGATCAAATAGAAAGGACCTACAAGTGAACACTTTCCAGACACACAGAACTTTGACATGGAACCTTGATAATCATGGAAATATCAGAATTGGTCAGAATTTGACAAGGAAGATGAAAGGAAGTGAGGAATGTTGCAAAGTGATTGTTTGTGATGAATGTGGGTACTGAATTGCCTGAAGGAGGAGTAACTGCAACCTAGAGAATATGTCTTCTCTACAGCAGACAGTTTTTTGAGCCACTGTATTGTACAGAATGGCACACAGACCAAGCAGTGCATGTGATAAACTACTACACATGGCTAGACTAAGAAGCATACAGCAATCAAAGAGAAGAGAAGTAAACAGAGATTAAATACATGAGATGTCATGTCATAGTCTAGACTTGGTCACATGTATTGTCTCACAATCATGTGCACTTGATCACATGACTTTGAAAGTAGAAAAGACAAGTCCAAAAGCATGGAAATAATATAGTATTTATAACAATTGCAGCTGGTAATTCCCCTTACCTTTACCTGAGAGATGGTGCTGGTCCTGTTACACTGATGTGTACAAGTAACTAGTGAGCAAGCACTGCCATGGTCATGGTTCAGGTTCAAGAAGCCCTATTCTTGTTTGTTGCACATCCTTGCCCACATTTTTAGGTGTGGGAAAACTCGACCATGGTTGTGGTTCGAGTTCAAGTAGCCCTGCCAATGATTCTTTTATCATTAAAAAGTTAATTACAATCCGACCTGCCTGGCTCGAACAGGCGACCTCAAGATAACGTTTTCCTTTACAGTCTCGCGCTCTTCCAACTGAGCTAAGGTCGGTGTTTCCATCCGTGCAAATAATAATATTCGGGCTTAAAACTTCCAACCTTGCCCTAATCGTGGGGTGCCAAGCCCACTCCTGCATGGCTATCACCTTCAGAAGAAACACTCTGACAAGACTTTTTGCCTTTACCCTATTATTGGCAGGGCTCCTTTTTCTATTTTCCTCGTCCGAGACGACCCCGTCTTCTATCTCCAAGTATCAGGGATACAATGTGATCGAGCGAGTTACTGGGCTTAAGAATCTGAACGTTCAGAAACACAAATCACTGCAGCGGAGGTTGGGTAGAGACAGTAGACCCGACATATTCGACGGTCTGATATCTGCTGGTGTCAGTGACTTTTGGGAACGGTTCCAGGTGCCATTGTGAGCTCAGAGTCCCAAGTATTCACGTTCGAGCGGACATTGACCTCTGGTACAGCATCACCGCCAAGGAGACTAGCCACGGGGATGCTCAAAGCGTGCTCAGTGCAGTAGAAGGGCTACTTTCGCTGAACGGTTGGGTTGCCGCCTACTGCCCAACCCTGGCCCGCCCTTTTGGACAAAACAGAAACATTGAAGAAGACGCCTACGACGACCTCGCCAAAGATGATCAACTCTACTACATAGCATTGGCCATACACTCCGCAGACCACTTTCTCGTCGACCAACTCGCCGTGATAGTTCAATTAGCGAAGCGTCTTGGCACATCAAATCTGTTCGTCTCAATGTTGGATTATGGCTCCACTGATTCCACACCCACCCTTACGGATCTCTGTGAAGCAGTATTGACTATGCTAGGTGTCCCTTTTAGGATCAACCGCGTGCCATCGATGACAGAGGACCCTGCGGCTGCATACTACCCCTCCGAAGAGGCATATATGCGAAACCTTGCGTTAGAACCACTACTAGAGCTCCACGAAAATAGACAAATCTCCTTCAACCGCGTAATCTGGCTCAAAGGATTCACTTGCCCCAGCGATATTCTGGAGACGTTAAGAGTGAGCGTTGCGAACGAAGCCGCAATGGTATGTGGGATGGACTGGGCTGAGTCGGGTGGGCAGTTCATTTTCTCTGATAGGTGAGATCAGATGAACAGCTGCGAACACACTGACCTTAGTATTACTCGCTCTTTAGGTGGCGTACTCGAGATATCCGTGGCGATCAATTTCGACAATCCAAGTCTTCGTCAAAGCCTGATGCTGTACCCCCTCGAGATAAGAATGGAGCTGCTCGATACACTCAACACCTTCCCTTTCAAGTTTTCTGCTGCGAGGCTGGCACGCATATCGTGGATCCTGCTCAATCCTACTACATGGGTTTGGGGTATCGCTATGGCTTGGACTTTCACAATGCGTCCTCCCCAGACACCCCGCCTCAACGCTCCCCAGATGCACCTTGTCTAGATAGTACTCAAGCATGGTTCTGCAGGGACCTTTGGGTCAGCAAGGCATTGGAGGGTGTTCAAGACGACGAAGGGTCTGACCCTCCTCCCCTCTACCTGAAACCTAAAACAGGGCTTCAGACCAAGCACCGTCGGCAGATACTTGAGACCCCCGTGGATTCCGATGCCAACGCTGGATCAGATTTCGACGCCATGCCAGATTCGGATCTTCCTCTCGAGGAGCTTCCAGCTACCCGATTAACTGTACCAAACGCGGCATACACACCAGCTCGCATCTTGATCAACCCACGATGTGTGACAACGTACGCGGGCGTAAGCCACACTCAACTGGCATTAGACCTTTTTGGTACTGGCGACGACAACGGACCGCAGAACAATGCGACCAAGAATGTGCTTGACGATTGGGAAGGCGCTCCGGAAAGTTTTGTCTGTCAAGAACAACGGTACGCTTTCTCTTTCATCCCACATATTTGCGTACGGTCACAACTTATCCCCAATTTATAGTCAAACTGGCGGCCGAGTCGCCGCGAAAACGCAACGTTTGCTGGGTTTTTCTATCCATGATGATTTAGACCTCTAGCTATAAGCACTAGACAAGCGTAGATAAAAAATAGATTTGATGGTCACCATACTCTTCTCTTCTTGCCAAACCCTTTGAATGCTACACCATCGTCCGAGTCATCATCCGCGATGATATGACGTCGTTTGCTCTCCCTTGTAGGCAAGTTGGGCACTGTGTCAGTTTCTTCTGTGTTGGACTTGCCTATAATTCCTTGGGGGCCCTCGACTGGCACAGCATCTTCTTCATCCGAATTCAAAAACAACTTTTCAGCTGCTGCGATCGCCTTCGATTGTGGGGCTTTACGAGTTGCCCTCTTATTTGTTTTCTCGGCCGGTACATCGGTGTCAGCATCATCTGATTCTAAAACGGTCGGAGCGCGCCTCTTCTGAATGCCTGTGGTTTGGGTAGGAGCCAAAGTCTCTTGGTCCTTTGCAACACTGTCCTTCCAATAACCTGTTGTGCGATAAGGGAAGCCGTGGATCAAGAGAGCCACTCTGACAAACCTAAGCCCACCCCGTAATCATGTTCGGCCCTAGCTACAAGCTCGATGGGAGCACGCGACGATGGGGTTGGTATCTAAGACGTTCAAGAAACAACCACAATAAATGTCAACGACACGTACTTTCTTAAACTTCTTGAAATTCGGCCGACCAGCATAGGTACGCGTCGTAGCTGTATCCCCACGATCAGAATTCCGGCGAAAGACCTCCAAGTCAATCACCACCATGAAGTTCCCCCGCAAATTCCTCGCCTCAATGTCAAAGTCTCCAAGAATTTCCCATGCCTGTTCTTCTTCCTCACGAATGATGTCTGGTTTTGAGATGCGAAGCTTGTTGAATTCTCTGTCAAACTCATTCTCGGTCGTTTTCTTCTTTCCTTTTCTTGATGCAAGCGCGGTCAAGAATGCTGAGTCGGTGTCAATCTGATTACTCTGTGCGGGGTTAGACTTGGTTCTCTTTGCTGGTGCTCCACCACTCTTTCCAGATCCCTGCGTAGCATCTACATGGGACTCTTGAGCTTCTTGCAGTAAAGGGGACTTCCGATGAGGGCGAAGTAATGCAGGTACGACAGGCCCGGATGGCGAATGACCACTCTCCTCTTGTTCCTCGGCCACTACATCAAGTATTCGAGGGTGAACAGTTGTTTGGGAATGCAGTGGTTGCGAGTCATTTTGGGTAATGCTCTCGCCATTCTGAGTAAAACCAACAGAATCCCCCATCACGATGTCATATGCATCTCGAAGTCTATGTGGATCGACGGTCATCTTGTCCGGATCACTTGCGTCGAAAAGTGCTTTGAACTTCTTTAGCGGCGGTTCTTTGTTCTCCTCGATTTCGGCAACGGGCTCTTCGACTGAAGGTGCCGGAACAGGTGTTCGTCGTTTCAGCCTAGTCGACCGTGTCATTACAGGAAGCTAACGTAACGTTCAAAATTCAAATATTTTGGTGGACGGGCTGGACGTACTGGAGGAAGAGTGTATCCTAGGTTTTCCGCCTGGGTCTCATCCTTGACGTTTGACACGACAGGTTCTTCTGCGCGACTCGTTGTCGACAGGGGCTTGGTACGACGAATAAGGGTCTGAAAGGGGTCAGATCCGACGACTAGTAAGGGAGGTAATATATTCCTATACCTTGCTGGGAGGAGGAGGAATAGGCAAACCAAAAAGCACTGGCGGGGGTGAAGGTGAGGGAGATTTACGATGAACATTATCATTATTTGGCTCTGTGAGAGCTTTCTCCGGTGTGGCAGGCAGCGACGGTTCATTTGGATGGGTATTTGGGACAAAGTCTGGGAGAGGGGAGCCATTCTCAGCTGAAGTACCTACTGTGGGAGTGAGAAAAAACCGACAAGGCAAAGAGCAAAACCACCTTGGCTCGAAGGCCCTTCATCAATTAGTGAGGCGTCAGTATTAATCACGGCATTCATCAACGTGTCCACATTGATGAGCGGCAACGAGAGACTGTATTCCGAGGCTGAGTACCCCTAGCATGATGATGCAGAACAATGCATCTACCTTTGGGCCTCGGTAATCATTTTCCGCCACTTGTCCTCACCAACGGTAGTCTGCACTACGTGTTCGCGGCCAACGATGGCGACTTTCAAACCAACCTCGTCCACTTTCCTTTTTGCCTTGGCCAGCATCTGTCGCCACTTTGCTTCCCCGTGAGTCAGAGGGAAACATTCATACTCCCCGTCACCACGAATGATCAACTCCCTTGTATCCGTGTCAACTTGTCCTTCCGCATCGCACAGTAAAACGAATCGATATCCCTTTAAGAGATGAAGCCTCGCCTCGCTTGGCTCCCAGAACTTGAAAGACTTGAACGAAGACGCCAGCGAAGGAGAGAAGATTGGTCTGTATTTACTCTCCAGTGGAGGGGTGAATGACTGTTCCAAAGGTGTCAACTTGAAAGGATGACTATCGTCAGGTGTTGTTCCCAAACGGATGAGTTCTTGCAGCCATTCTACTTTCACGAACTGAGTAGCCGATAGCAAGGATGTAGCCAATGGAACGGTGAGTTCATATTTGGAAGTGAGATGGTGTGTCGCAAGCGAACTTGGAGAGGTTATTAGACTTATGCCTGAAGCCACCCTTAAAACTCTAGAGCACCTGATGTGATGTAGAACACTCGCCTAATGCGGCACAATCTTCACTTGATATGGATGGCATAGACCGCGCGGGCGGAAGAAAACATGCGATACGTCGCCAGTGTACTCTACCATGTCGGTAAGAGACAGAGAACGCTGCTCGTGGAAACAAGACCCACTCGATGAATATGCCTACCACTATATGGATCTTATCCCCAGACTTGAGTTCGTATGAAGAGGAGGGATTCACGATGATGGCGTGACCGTCCCGGTCAATCGACATTGGTTTTTCCTTTGCATTGTATACCTCTAACGTCGGGACAAATGATGGATTGGGCTGGAGTACATGCACAGTTATCCCGGTGTTCACTTCATTGGTACCTTGACACGCACTACGTCGTCTTGTGAACAAGGGCCCACCGTGAACTCACAGTGGTCGCGAGATATCTTCTTGTTGTTCACCAACAGCGGTCTGTCTTTACGACCGAGGGGCATCTTGCGACCAGTCTTGAGCAACTTGGTTTCTGGGGACGAAAACATGGACGGAAGCGACGGATGCACCATCGAATGAACTCACTGGTGGTGAAGACATCTTTACCCTCGGGGTCGAAAGGCCCTGATAGTACCCACATTGGCGAACAAACGAAACAGCTAAATTATCAGATTCGGTGAACGCGTCAGTGATATGAGAAAGGCGCTGAGGCTCAAGCGACGCGCTGAAGGTATGCACGTGACAGTTATTTCTGACTAAGCCTACCAGCCCCTAATCATGAGAAACTACGAAGTTATCGAATACTTAGTGCCAAATACTTTACAGAACAGTAGATACGTTGCTATCAAAAAAGGTCCATTGCATAACGAGAGAGCCCCAAATGCAACAACGCCTGGATCACGACGGCGTCCGATCCGACGACCCTGTGGGATCATCATTAGTCCTTGGACCGGTGTAGGGCGGTTGCCACTGCAATTGAGAGCGATACGTGCCCTGTACACCCGCACTCTCTGCGGGAGATTTGCAAGTCGTTGGCGTCCCCGTGGGATAACACCCGGGGTCGGTGTATGCTACCGAATATGGAATTTGCTGAGGCGCTTGGCACATTTGGTAGGCCCATGACCCAGTCGCGTACATCGCCGAGGAAGGTTGGTAATGATAAGGAGGCATATACATGGATGCAGGTGCAGGTGCAGGTGCAGGTGCAGGTGCAGGTGCAGGTGTGGATGCTGAGGTGGATGAACCGGAGGAAGACGATAAGGCGGATGGGAAGGTTGCAACATGAAGCGTAGGGGTTGCGTCCTTGCTCCGCTGAGGCGCCGCTGCGACAAGGACACGTGGAAGATTAGAAGACGTCGTACACAGCACAACAATCGTGCTTACGTTCAGGTGCGGGCTCAGATGGTTTTTGCATCACAGTCTGACCATCAGTCTGACCGAACACAACACTCCCCCACTTGAACTCTCGTTTAATACCCCTATCCCAGAGCACCTCGATGGATTTTGCCTCCTTGATAACGCGGACCAGCGAGACTTCGAAAACCCCAGCGCTCACGCGAATCTTGATGCGAGACATTGACGGAAGCGCAAGCAGTTCATTCCGGATCTTGTCCTGCCTATTCGCTTTCTTCGCAGCCGCGACAGCCTATAAACGACACCATGAATCACGCGGGAAATAAAGCCACGTCTCCAAATACTCACCGGATTGTGTTGATTACACAGTAATTGTACTTCGTTCTTCTTGATCGTTTTCAGCACCTGGGGCTCCGCATGCACGGTTGGCTGTGCACCTTGGGTCACGAACTCCCTGGGCGTCGCCTCAGATTGAGAGGGCCCTCCGGATGAGTGAGGTATATGAGAGGACGTTGGCTGCATATCAAGCAGGATCACTTCCTTCTCAACCTCGCGTAACACAGTATAAGAAACACCACTTTGTCCTTCTCTCGCACAGGACACGTGGAATGACTTGGTACACTTTCCCTTCGTGCACTGGATAGGGGCACCATGTGCTTTCTGCCGTCCCTTGGTGCAAGCGGAACATTTCTGAAGCACGTCATCGTAATGGATCTGATGCAGGAGGAACAGTATCCTACCAAATTCCATCTGTCTTTCACGATCGCGTCCACCCCGAACACTCTCAACTCCCGGACATGTGAGCCATGAGGAGGAATCTCCGCTGCATCAACCCACGTCTCGGGTACCACCTTTGCACACTCTTCGTGCGCCATCCATCTAGTGGGATCGTGCATGGATGACAATGATTCTGGAAGTTCTCTCTTTCCTATGGGTGGGTCCTGAACGCGCAAAAGGCCGTCGCGCGACATGGAGACGCATAGGCAGCAGGGAAACCCTTCTGGTTCCGGAGGTTTTGGTCCGAGTTTGAGGGTGATGGAAACCTTAGAAGGTGGAGCAACGCTGGGCAGCCCAGGTCCGGCAATTGGCTTTGGTCGCTTTCGCTTCGGCCCACTATCAACTCCTTCAGCCTTTCTCTTCGACGATGGTGGCGGCTGAACAGGCGGATTAAGTATCTCCTCCTCACGGTCACGCAAAAGTTGATCGACATCTATCCGAACGCTGGCGACTCCTTAGACCAGAAATCGCGGAAGATAGTGCGGAATTACCTGTCAACTACGCATTGACATGCCTTTGCTTTGCGACCAAGTTCGACCCAGCTCTCGAGGGCGAAATTGACGCTCTCTGCACAATTGAATCCAAGATTGAATCCAGCATGATAGCCCCGGGGGTAGGTGATAACGAATTCGTGCTCCCGCTGAACGAGGAAGTTTGGTCGACAAGAGGACTGCGCTAGTAACGTCGGTGATGCAAGGAAGGATTTATGTCGCAAGAATTGCGGGCACTGAGACGTATCCTTGGGGAAATAGCCTATCACGCCAATGTCAGAAATTCAACACAGGATGTGTGACAAAAACCGCACTCTTCATCGTTGACTCGAGAGCGGTAGCTCGTCCCTGGGGCACTGCATACCAGAATTTCGGGGCGCCGAAATGAATGTAATTGATGCTGAAAAGATCCATGTCCTCGACATGCCAGGCAAACGTAGCTCTCCACATCCCAAAATACAAGTAAGGCAAGTTTACGCCCGGAAGCCCGTTCGAAGAGGATGGCAAGATACGTGAAAGGAAGGATGGGAGATGGGCTACGTTCCAAATTTTTGTCTCGTCAGTGAACAGGGAACCTGATGAAAAGGTTTCAGTGACCTATTGGTCGTGACCAATTGAAAGATACCTTGCATATCAGCGCCATACCAAGAAGGTCGTCCCAAACCACAATTTCGCCAGTACTGGCGCTCCAGCTTTTGACAAAACTCGGTCGTGTAGTCGTCAGGAGTTGTACCTGGGGGCAACCAATCTTTATTCGAATCGAACACTTGGATGAAGGCGGCGTCCTTGGCAGCGCGCCTGGCGAGTTGAGCCTCGCGCGCCTCACGGGTCTGCGTTCTTTTGCCCCTTTGCTTTGGCTTTTCCTCTGTTCGATCGGCATCAACATCAGCAAGATGGTCACCATCATCTTCCGCGTCAGCATCATCACCCCCATTTGCCTGGGATGGCGTGTTTGTCGGTGGGGGATCGACATCAGCAGTTGGTGAGCGAGGATTGCCTACACTTGTGGGCGGGGACATGTACTCCCCACGGGATTCGTCGACAAGCATGTCTGTGGATGATTCGCCATGCTCTTCTTTGACTCCAGGGTGAGGTATTTCCTCCGGCTCGATGGACTCCACTTTGCAGCTAGCTGCCCTCGGACGAGCTCTTCTTGTGGGCCTGGAACCGACGCGCGCGCTCCGTGAATGGAGGCCGATGTCATCGAGGCCGGGGGCGCGGAAGTCTTCTTTATTGCAAAGCTCGGCCCACTCGCGGACACTCATCACCCTGCGCTTCTCCACATTTTCCTGTCGAAATAGGCCACCACGGCCAAGCATGTGTTGTTCGATGGGGGATCTTATCTTGACGTTTACAAGTTGATCTTTCATTGGGGGCAACGCTTCGACCCTAGGGACGATGAGGACCAATAGCACGCGTCGTGGGAATAGTGCTCACCATTCCTTTGGAGGGATGACCTTGACGATGCCGCTTTTGAGTCCCCAGCACTCGATCCTTGTCATGTATCCTTCAAAGTCGGCAAACTCATCCATGGTCGGCTTGAAGACGGGTATGCCGCGGTGTGCAAGCGGATCATCGTGTGGGTCGAGCCATGGCCTGGCATCGGAATTTGGAGAGAGGGGGAGATTGGCACCTTCTGAGCAGAAGAAGTGGTCGGGCTGGATGGTGCTTGCGCGGATGGGTGGAGTCACGGATCTGGACGGGGTGAGGGAAGAGGTGCGGCTGCTGGACATTGCAGGCGAGCTATTCTACGGTGGAAGACGACGACGACGAGAGCGACGGTGGCGAGAACGGCGGGAAATTATTTGTCGTGGTCGTTGTCGGCGACGGTGACGGCAACAGCGACGGCGAGTGTGCGATTGTCACTGAGCGATAATGGGCAAGATCCCCTTCTGCTCGTCGACGCGGGTCACTAAGCGTCTTTTCCCTCGGCATTTCCCGATGTTAGATTATGTAACCCATCATCTCCTGACTACATATTATTTTGCACGATGCAGTCCTCTTGTACAGTTCATAACTACAAAGTAGCTCCCACATCCAGCACTCAATGTCCCCAGTACCACATCTCATGACCATGGCCGACCTCACTGGCCCGCAAATTTTGCGTGTGGTCAGCCATGCACACGCTCTCAAACAGACATCTCTCCCCTGGCTTGCCCCACAGTCCCGGAACCAGAAAAATGCGCGTCTGCGTATGCCCCCACAGTCGCTATTTAACAAATCTATCGCCCTCATCTTCTCCAAGCGCAGCACCCGCACACGCGTCTCCGCAGAGACAGCCGCCGTTCTGCTTGGGGGCCGCGCCCTCTTCCTTGGTCGCGAGGACATCCAACTCGGCGTGAACGAGTCCCCTCGGGACACGGCCCGTGTTCTCGGTGGTATGTGTCAGGGCATCTTTGCCCGCGTTGGTGGCCACGAAGAAATCGAGGTAAGCTCCATCAATTCGCGTTCGTTCCACCCGTACAAATATCCCCCCCCAGGAACTTGCAAAATATTCACCCGTCCCCGTTCTCAACGCCCTTTCTTCCCTCTGGCACCCCACTCAAATTCTTGCTGACGTCCTCACCCTACATGAGCACGCTCACCTGTTCGATCCAACGCAAATCCCCGCTCCTGGCCAAAATAAGCCTCTCCCTTCCCTCCCGCCATTGACAGTGACCTACGTCGGTGACTCGGCCAATGTCCTCCACGATATGCTTGTCACATACCCGCGTCTTGGGCACAAGCTCCGCATCGCATCTCCACCTCAACTCGCATACCAATGTCCGAAAGCCGTGTGGGATCGTGTCACGGAGTTAGGGTGCGACAAAGATATCTGGTGGGGGAGCGACCCTCGCGAAGCCGTGAAGGGCGCTGATGTTGTCGTGACTGACACTTGGTGAGAAACAAACATACCCACACTATCGCATCGCGTGAATCATCAATCGTTGCGTCTACAGGATATCCATGGGACAAGAAGCGGAAAAAGAGCAACGTCTCAAAGACTTTGCTGGCTATCAGGTCACAGAAGCGCTTTGTCGGGAAGGTGGCGCCAACCCCAATTGGAAGTTCCTCCATTGCCTCCCACGGAAAAAGGACGAAGTCGACGATGAGGTGTGTTCCATTCAATATCGTATTCTCTCAAGACCCAATGTGCTCTAGGTGTTTTATGGCCCACGATCTTTAGTCTTCCCCGGGTCCGACAACCGAAAATGGACCATCATGGCCGCGTTTGAGTATGTCTTTCGATATACCTCGGGTCCACCTCTGATTCTCATCCATTGCAGTCTCCTGTTTGGTAAATGGGATCTCACGGGCGAGCATTCAGTAGACAGAGCAGCTCACTGAAAGGGCGTATACCTACAAAGAATCTTGGGGGCATTCTTGCTCTTTTGAAAAGTCTTTATGTACTCATGATGTCTGTACGATACGTGTGAATAGCAGCGGTGCCAAAACCCAGTACATATTTTGCACAGCCACCACTTCCGAGCTTTGTTTAGCTCCTCAGCTGCAACCAGCAAAGTCACTCAACTAGACAAGATGGCATCACAAGCTGCTACTGCTGTGATCATCGACTCGGTAGTAATGAAAATCTTGCATGCGCACAGCTTCGCTCGAACTTCCGCCCAAGCAATGTCTGTTCTCTCCAACTTGTTGACCAGATATCTAGTGCTCCTTGCATCCGCATGTGGTCAATTCTCCGAGCTCGCGGGGCGATCGAGATTGTCTGTCCACGACTTGGGTGCTTGTATTGAAGAGCTTGGGACCAATTTGGACGAGTTGAGTGAATACTGCAACACGGAAGGGATTGAACTGTCTAGGTATGGATCTAGCAGTGCCAAAAGGCTCGACGACCTCGCAGATTCCAGAGGTATGATCCATTTGGTCCATTTCACGTTTATCGACATGTTCTGCTCTGTAGGTTACCTTGCAGAAGGACTCGTTTCCGAGGATCACCCCATCCCTCTTAATTACGCGCCACTCCTTGAGGATATTCCAGTCGTCGACGGGGTCGCAGAGGACGGTGAAGAGTCCGACGAGGAATTGAGCGATGCTGGCGGATCGTCGCCAGCCGAAGTTGTCGACTGGTTTTCAGAACCCTTGTCATATCGTGAACATCCTATAGCACCCATCACGCCAGATTTTCTACCACCGTTCCCAGATGCCTCCCAGCCACTCTCCCCCTCACCTACACCTGCCCCCCATGCAGTCAAGATGGAAAGACCCCCGTCGCCACTCCCACAACACATTACATCGATTACCGCCGGAGACTACCTCATCCAGGTACCATACTCAGAGTCCGTCCTCGCTAACACGCCATCGTGGCATCTGCCATCTCAAGCATCTGTAACACGGACGTCCAAGCCCCAACCCCCGCGGTTCACCACCCCGTCGACCCAACAAGCTCTTTTGGCTGCCTACCACCATATACTCACCCATCCCGTCTCTCAGCCAGGGCCACTTAACCCCGCAAAACACAAGGTGGCAATGGCACTTCTTTCTCAAGTTCAACACAATACTCGATGGGATACGCCGTCGACACTGTACGCAAATGTCGTACCGTGTCCTCCTCGCATCGCACCCATCGCACCATCCTATCCCATTGCTAATAGTGCATTGGAAGTTCGTTCAGGAAAGGACATCGACAAGGACTCGGACAAAAGACCAATGCTTCCGCTTGCGCCCCCTCGACCCGTCTTTTCCAATGACAAACCAGTGTTCCTTGCCTCGCAGCAATCCTCCAGGCTCCCTGAGCTTTCTCGTCAAGTTCTCCCTGTATGCTTACTTGCTTTCAAACAACTGGTTTGCTAAGATTGATATATATAGGGACCCGTATTGTCGCGTACATCACGCCTCACTCATCCCCCGGTTCTGCAACGAGGATCGCAGAAGCTTTACTACGGTTCAGGTATCCCGGCACCGTGGAATTCCTCGCTGACCATGTCCGCAACGCAAGGAGGAAAAGGGGGAGAAGACGGAGGTGCAACCAATGGGCAAGACGCTTCGTCGTTCACGCTTCCAGATGCACAGATGTTTGCTACGTGGGATTATGAGACCAAGCACTACCAGGAACCTTTGGGAGCAGGTCGAAAGGGCAGGACGGTGTCTGCGACGCCGATAATCTCATTGTCGTCGCTCGGTAGACCTTCCAAAGTAGGCACTTGACTGGCTTGACGTTTGACGTTTGCATTCTATCGGAGTGTATCTAAACAGTACAATGTGTGGATAGTTTTTCTGAGAAAAGAGTGCATCCCTTCAACAAGATGTTGGAAGAGAAAAGGCTGCCAGCTGCGATTCGCAATACCCTATATATCCCCTTCCAGGTCGTTCCTGACGCCGCCCTTTGACCAGCGTCAATGGGCGGCGCATGCTTGTTGAAACATACTGAACCCTGGACGAAACTTTTCTCATGTCTTGGACTACTCTACCCATCCTTCCTTTCCTCCTCGCTTTATGGCTAAGCATAAATGGAGCCAAATCGCGCAAGCTATCTCCCTCTGGTGCTGCAACAGCGTTCGTCGTCGGCTTCGTAGTGATGTCGACGCACGTACGTGCAATAGGCATATCCCTCGTGGTATTCTACTTGGTAGGATCCAGGGCGACCAAGCGTAAGTCATCGCACGCAACTCCACCTTACCGATGGCCTGACGAGCACGCGAAGAGGGCAAGCAGCGCAAAGCTCAGCTCGAAGCAGCGTACCATGGTTCTGGTTACCGTTCTGGATGGCAGGTTCTTTCCAACAGCGTCGCGGCTTTCGTCGTGTGTGTGATTTGGAGCTTGAAGTTTACCCCGGACGCGCTCCCCTGGTCCTTCCTCGCGCGAGCTATTCATGTACCTCGTGGCCCTGACCTGTACCACAGCGACAGCTGGTGTCCTGTCTCGCCTGCTGTAGCTGATGGCCTTACTCGTGCCCTCGTGTTTGTGACTTTGGGGTGCGTCTCTCATTGCATGCGTGATTTACATACCTCACGTCTTCTCAAGCCAATTCGCTTGTTGTCTCGGGGACACCCTTGCCTCGGAATTGGGCATCCTTTCGAGCTCCCCACCTATCCTGATTACGACCTTCAAGTCGGTACCCGCAGGGACCAATGGTGCGATCTCTATCGGAGGTACGATCGCGTCAGGCGTAGGCGGATGCATTGTTGGGCTTGCACAATTTGTGAGCCTGGTTGTAGAGAACAGTGCTTGCAGGGCCGAGTGGACGAGTTTGCTCCCCACGCTGATTGGGTGGGGCGTGGTCGCGGGAATCCTTGGGTCTATGGTGTGTATTTATTCTTTTCCCGCTACCACGACCATCATACGATCATTGGACATCGCCTAGCTCGATTCCTTCCTAGGAGCAACCGTACAACGTACACGCTATTCTACGGACAAGAAATGGGTTCTCCAGGACGAATCAGTACCCGACAAGAATGAGTCCATCAAGGTCATCAGTGGAATAAACATATTGACCAATAACCAGGTTCGTGTGTCCTTCCCTTCGCTTGTCGTTTCGTATTGACAACATAACGTGTGTGTCAAAGGTCAATTTGTTGTCATCAGTGGTTACGGGACTCGTCGTCGCGGCGCTTGCCTAGGGGTCGTCGTTCCAAAGCGAGGACGAACCCCGACTCTCGTCAAGACAGCATTTTGGAAGATGCCCCATTGGAGCTGGGTCGAATGGGACATGCTTCTTGTGTTCTCGAACGTGATGTACGACTCGCTCAATAGAAATTTTTCATCCGAGTCCTGCGCGGGTTTCCGCTGGCAGAATACGCTTAGTTACCGCATTAAGGGATGATTGGAGATCTTGCTCACGTGAGCCTGACCTGTAAGTAGGTATGAGGCCAAACTCAACTCAACTCAACTCTTGCCCCGCTTGTTCGCCCGCTCCGCCTTATTTTCCGTTTGTCACTTACCCTCACAGCGAACATCTGATCATGGCAGAAGAAGCCCCAGAACCACCAAAGCGCGACGTACAAAACCATATCCTCTTTGAATGTGCTTGGGAGGTCGTCAACAAGGTCGGAGGCATCTACACAGTTATAAAGACCAAGGTGCCCGTCACCGTTGCAGAGTATGGCGATCGATACACGCTTATCGGCCCTCTCATATACAAAACTGCGCCGATGGAAGTAGAGGCGCAGGAGCCCACTGATCCCGCGTTGGCAGCCACATTATACAACATGCGCGTCCAAGGCGTCAAATGTTTGTACGGCCGTTGGCTGATCGAGGGTGCACCCCGCGTACTCTTGTTTGACACTGGCAGCGCATCCCCTCGACTCGATGAGTGGAAAGCAGACCTATGGAATTTGGCTGGCATCCCTTCTCCGCCCCAAGACACCGAAACAAACGATACAATTATATTTGGATACCTCGTCGCGTGGTTCCTCGGGGAGGTATGTGATCCGTCGTCTCCCGTCTCACTCCACTCACCGGTTTCGGCCGACAATCGTTCAGTATGTGGCGCGACAGCTCCACACTGCTGTTGTCGCCCATTTTCACGAGTGGCAGGCCGGCGTCGCGATCCCGCTATGCCGAAAGAGACACATCGACGTCACGACGGTGTTCACGACCCATGCTACCCTCCTCGGTCGTTACCTCTGTGCTGGGAGTGTCGATTTTTACAACAACCTCCAGTATTTTGATGTCGACCACGAAGCCGGCAAGCGAGGCATATACCACCGCTATTGTATCGAACGGGCGTCTGCGCACTGCTCGGATGTTTTTACGACTGTATCAGACATCACTGCGTACGAAGCGGAGCATCTTTTGAAGCGCAAACCAGACGGGATAGTGCCAAATGGGCTCAACGTCGTCAAGTTCCAAGCGATACACGAATTCCAGAATTTGCACGCTACTGCAAAAGCTAAAATACACGAGTTTATCCGGGGTCACTTTTATGGTTACTATGATTTCGATCTCGACAATACGCTATATGTCAGTTCTCTGCGTTGATCTTTTGCATGCGTTACTGAAGTCTCTGAAAGATGTTTACTGCCGGTCGTTACGAGTATCGAAACAAGGGAGTGGATATGTTTATCGAGTCCCTCGCGCGTGAGCTTGTCCCAGTTTTGATACATGGCCTTTTGTTTTACTACGTTATTGACAGGTCTAAACTACCGCCTTCAGCAATCTGGTTCGAAGACGACCATCGTTGCATTCATCGTTATGCCTGCCACCACAACCTCTTACTTGGTCGATGCTCTGAAAGGGCAGGCAGTCATGAAACAACTGAAGGACACCGTTACTGAAATACAAAACCGAATCGGTGCTCGCTTGTTCGAGCATGCTGCCAGGTATCATGGGTATGTGCTGTCAATTACCACTTCAGGATGGTTAGATATAACCATATTTGATTCTGCAGCGAGGGAAAGTTGGAGCTTCAGCCGGATAATCTCCTGTCTACGGAGGACCAGTTATTGCTGAAGCGACGGATATTTGCGCTCAAACGTAGCTCACACCCCCCAATTGTCACGCACAACATGGAAGATGATGCCAGCGACCCCATTCTGAACCAGCTCCGTCGCGTCAAACTGTTCAATGCCCCGTCTGACAGGGTGAAGGTGATTTTCCACCCAGAATTTTTGAACTCGAACAACCCCATCTTGGGCCTTGACTACGAGGAGTTTGTGAGAGGGTGCCATCTGGGTGTGTTCCCGAGCTACTACGAGCCATGGGGTTACACGCCGGCAGAGTGTACGGTTGTGAGTAATGCGCCCGATGTTGACGATGATGAGGTTGCTGACTGAGAGGTCAGATGGGGGTTCCGTCTGTCACCACCAATTTGTCTGGATTCGGGTGTTTCATGCAAGACCTGATCGAAAGACCGGAGGATGAAGGCTGCTACATCGTCGATCGTAGGACGCAATCAGTCGATGAATCCGTCAATAACCTGACGAACTTCATGTTCCAATTCTCTAACAAGACACGGCGACAGCGGATTAACCAACGCAACCGGGTGGAGCGATTAAGTCCGCTGTTGGACTGGAAAAACCTTGGGATCGAGTACTCCAAATCGAGACAATTAGCGTTAAGGCGGGCATATCCCGATGCATTCCTGAACGCGAGCGGTGAGGCGGATGACGAGGATGCTGACTGGTTCGGAGCGAGCATGGAGCGGTTTTGGCCATTGTCTGCCCCTGCCAGCCCTCGTCTGCGGATGTCCGGGATCGCCACTCCGGGGGACATAGGAACGCTAACAGAGGAGGTGAGTTGTCCAGGGCGACGTGGAAGACAAGGGCTGAACCTAGTTCGCCGCCTTCCAGATGCAGCGACTGAACACGAGCGACTACCACGGCCATAACTGGCCACGCTCGGCCGAGGACGAGGAGGATGGGTATCCTTTGTGAGTGGCTGTCCTTATCAAGGTTTTATCTCACCTTGTTCATTTCCGCGTTGCGCACTTGTGACAGCCCGCTTGTCGTGAAGGTCCGTTCACGTGCGGGGTCTGGGGTCAATACACCCGGCGGGGGTGTGTCCAAGAGTTTAAGCGAGAGGGACCTGCAAAAGGCAGATGCCGCCCTGAGCACGATTACACCGACGGCGCCAGAAGTTGGGACGGTGCAGAAGAAGGCGTGAAGACTGAGAACAAGTCCGGTAGAGCTCGTTATGTACCTGCTTGGATATGTATCTACTGGCAGATTGTTGTGTATGCACTTGTGGCTTTCTCCGGGTAGCGTCCCGGTTTTTTCCGATTGTGGCCAGGACAGCATTTTTTTACACATCTATCTCAATCCCTGCACCTCGTTATCCTGGTTCTCTTCTTCACCGTCGCTACCAGCGACGACACCATCTCTGTCGTTCTCACCATCGTGGACGAGCTACAACTACCATGAGCGCACCTCGTCCGACGATGAAGACCATTCAGAAGCGGTTTTGTACCGCTCTACCCCGCGCTGTCTCGTCCCCCTCTGCATCGGCTAGCGCAATATCTAGAGTTCGTTCGAACTCAGCCCCATCTTCCCGTCCGTTGTACACAGCGAACTCTACCTCAGGACCCCTCGCTTTCTTTGACTCTCCCCCACCTCCACCGCCACCTCCCAGTTCTCGCCCAGGCAATCCTCACATCATCTCCACATCGCGCCTCCCCGTCAAGGTCGAGGGTGAGGGTTCTTCCCAGTCGACCAGCCCGCACTCGCACAACTCACCGCACGGACAAGGCCAGACGTCTGGCCAACCACCTTTCTCCGTCGCACTCACCTCACCACAAGCAAATTCCTCGTCACCCCCTGTCGTACCCGCCTCGCATCAATCCGCGGGGTTTTTTCCGTATTCCTCCTTTCCTCCAATTCCGTTTTGTAATGTCTCCCTCTCTGATCACTCCGACTCGCATCCGCGTGTCAAGAGGCACCGCGTGCGATTTCATCTGGACGTCGGTGCATACGGAATTCCAAAACATGCAAAGAAGCGTGTGAAATCAGGCATGGGCAGCCCTGGCGTCTCCACCGGACTTTTCTTCCAGGGCGTACCAACCGAGGACCTCAGTCTTGCCGTCCAAGTAGGCGAAGATGCTTTCTTCATCCGTGAAAATGCCATGGGCGTAGCCGATGGCGTCGGGGGCTGGTCACGGTCCAGAGGTACGTATATAGCACTTGAGTTTCATTAAACTTAACCTTGACCCCAATTTCAATGACTTTAGATTCTTGCACGTCGAAACGTGCGTCTCAGGACCCTTCGCCTAGCGCTATGTTCGCTCGGCGTTTGATGCATCATTGCTCGGCAGAGGCCCTCGAAGTTAATGCTTGCACTTCCCAGCGGCGCGAAGCATCACCAGCCCGCAGTACCTCACCAAGACGTACGGGCGGCACAGCCCTCAATGGCGAGTGGCCATGGAATACGGACGTAGATCAGCTCAACGAGCAGCTGGAAGATTCGCTCGAGGATCTTGAAGATGGCTTGGACGTTCTCATGATTCTCGAACGTGCGTATGAAAAAACGATCAAAGCGCATGTCGTGGCCGAGGATTCGACTCTCCCTGCGCAGGTAGCGCGGCCACCCTCGCTTCGTTCCATTCCTGAAGACCAGCCGCTTTCCACGGGAATCGCCGATGCTGTGGTTCCACCTCCGACTTCCACACTACCGCCTGAGAACCACATCGTCCCGCAGCCAAACGTCGTTCCGTTGAAGACGGGATCTTCGACTGCACTTGTCGCAGTTCTTCAACATTCCCGACCACCGACGCCTCCTCGATCTTCTCCCCATCATCCGATGTTATTTAATTTACCAGCTTCGCCGAAACCTACCCACGATGCAGTTCTCAAGATTGCACACCTGGGCGACTGCATGGGTATGCTAGTGCGGGATGAGTACATCGCCTGGCGCAGTGCTGAGATGTGGCGGGCCTTCAACACACCTGTGCAACTCGGACCGAGTTCTTCTGCCCGACCCGGCGACGCGCAGATCCTCGAACTCCCCGTACAAGCGGACGATATCCTCATCCTTGCGAGTGATGGACTGAGCGACAACTTGTGGGACTCTGAGGTGCTGGATGAAGTGGTACGATTTAAGAGGACGTTTTTGAAGGATGCGGAGAAGTGCAAGGGTCAGGGGCTGCTTGGTCGTAGGACACTTGCAGGGATGTTGAGCGAGGCGCTGTGCTCGAGGGCTCGTCGGGTATCGGAGAGGAAGGGGAAGAGTTTTGCGGATGACGATGGAGAGTTGGAAGACGAGATACCGTTTGCACGCCGAGCAAGGGAACAAGGGAAAACTTTCAAGGGCGGTAAAATCGATGGTGAGCGTCCTTTATATGGCTCCTACCCCGAGTTCTGAGATGGCTCCATAGATATCTCCGTGCTGGTAGCAGTCGTGTCACCGGCACCAGACATGGCGCTGAACTAAGTCACGAATTGGTTTGTAGCATTTGTATCCTCACCGTGCATGTATACAACATTCGTTTGCATCTTTTGATTCACTGTATGAATATGGATAGATTGTAGATGGAACAGTATTTCTAGCGCCCTGACATTTTATGTTTGAGTCACAACAACATCGATTGGTGTACATTTGAACGACATCCGTCTAGCTAACATCCATAGCCTCGCCTGCGACAGGCGTGATTTGCTCGCTGACGATCAAACTTCTGATGTTCTCACTCTTCCAAGCAGTGGTTCCCCGCCTGAAGGTATATTTACGCTCTTTTTCAACACGCTCGTTTGGTTTGACAAAGTTGCGCAGCATCTCAGCACCAGTTGCAGTGATGACACAAGCATCGATGTTGGAACCCGAACCGAGATCGTTGAAGATACCAGCTGAAACGGCGGCCGTCACCAGCTGAAGGGCTTCCTCTCGCTGTGGGCGGGGGTAACGTCAGCGCTCCGGACGTGTGAGAGAAATGGAGGCTCAGATCACCGTCAAGTTGGGCTTCCAACTGCTCTCGAAGACGGCCATGGCTGCAAGGCTTCCCGATCCCATCGTCACATAGGGAAGCTTGTCGGTGGAACCGTGAGGATGGATAGTGAAGAGTTGTGGACCGGTGACATCGACGCCCCCGAGGACGAGTGCAGCGCCGACATGTCCTTGATGTCTTTGGACGGATGGATTCAGCATCTCCACCAGAAAACACAAGAGAACAGACGGACCGAAACAGATGTTGTTTGAGCATCGTCATCGCAGTGACCACGTGCGGCTTCCTCCCCGTCGAGAGTGCGTGCAGCTCAATATTGGACGAGATCGTCGCGGTGACGAATTCGGTGTCTGCTGCAGTCCCTGCACCGCAACAGCGAATGGACTCTGAGATGTAGTGTATCTGGAGGGACGTGCTTGAGGCGCTGGGATAGGTGGATGATGAGCGCGGCCACGCACCTTTTCGCAGTTCTTGTCTGCGACGATCGGGCCTTCAGTCGCACGCGTATCTGCGCCGAGCACGATGCCATCTCTGAATATACACCCTACGATGGTGGTACCGGTACTGGTCGCCTTGGGCAGCGGCAGTCCTTTTTCCGCCAGAAAGTGATTGCTTGTCCGAAGTGATGAATATCGTTGAGAACGAATCCCATCGCGAACGCGCTCACCGTATCGAGTTTGAGAAATCGAAGCCAGACGACCTGTACACGTTGTCCATCGTCGCCAATGTCGAGGTGAGATGTTGGAACGAACTTGTTAACGAGGCATACGCGTCGTACCCCCGCGAGAGCCGGACTGGTGGCACCGCTTTCCTTTGGGAGTTTGCAAACCCCGGACAGCCTCCCTTTTACCGTCGCCCACAACGACCTGCCAACTCCAAGTTGCCAACCCAGCGTTGACCGCGCCAGCGACCAAGTAGACATCGACAATGGACGGCTGGAGCAAGTTTCAATCGAGCATTTCCAACTTGAACCTCGGCCAATCGGCCAACAAGCTGGCAAAGGGCTTCAACTCGAGTGTCCAGGCGACGCGAGAACGTTTGGGTCAGATTGCACCTGGTGAAATCACAGAATTGCCCCAAGGTCGGTGTCTCCAAAAATACAGTCGTACACCTTACCCATTTCACCCCTCACAGAGTACAAAGACCTGGAGGCCCGTGTCGACGCACTGCGTCAGGCCCACCTCACTCTGCTCAAGTAAGATGTCAGGGACGCGCATATCCGTCGTATCTGACCGAGTTCTCCCCCAGGATCACCAAGGCATACGAGTCCGAGTCTTATGACTACCCAACTCAGATTCAGGAGTCGATTTCCGAGCTGTCCACCACCATTGGAACTGGCATCACGAATTTCGCTGCCAACAATCTCAAGGGCACAAATATCCCCGCGCCGAACCCCATTGCCCCTGTGGCTGCGCAGCACAAGACACTCCCGCATGCACTCGGTCGTGCTGCCACCAATGCTGCTACGGTGCTGCGCGAAGCGCCAGAGGGAAATGATGATAAGCTCGGAAGGGCGTTCGGCCTGTATGCTGGCGCTTGGGATATCATTGCTAGCGCACGTATCGAACATGACGATGCGATCCAGATGCAATACCTCTACCCGTGGCAGACGACGTTGTCGACATCGATCAACGTTGCCATGAAGGCCCGTCAGGCCGTTCGTGCCAGCAGACTTGAGCTCGATGCGGCCAAACAATCGTAAGACGTCGCGTTGACTCACCGCTCGATTGGCTGAAATGTCCCTTGTTTAGTTTGAAGACCGCAAGCCCTGCTAGGCAAGAGCAGGCGAAGCTCGACATAGAGAATGCAGAGGACGACCTCGTCCAGAAGACCGAGGTCGCAATCACGCTCATGAAGACCGTTCTTGAGAACGTACGTTCCAACTGATTGCGTTTCTTTCAACGAGAAGTCAACTCTCTCCCTCTCCTAGCCCGAGCCTCTCAAGAACTTGAACGAACTCGTCAAAGCACAAGTAAGTACATGTCATTGCGGACTGCTTCTAGATTGCTGATGTCCGTTCAGTTAGTCTACTTTTCCTCTGCCGCCGAGGCACTCTCGTCCACACAGGGCGATATAGAAGATTTGAGCGTGGCCGCGGAGGGTGAATACAGGTACCGTACCTTTCATCATTCTCTGCCAATGTCACCGTCTCACGTTTACTCTAGAAAGTCTCGGGATCACTGAATAACTACCTCAGGCATGACATACAGCTCGGAGCACATGCCATGCATCTCTAACGCCTGTTTATGGATACGGTCATATAGTATACTTTCCTTGCGCGTGTCAGTTCTGCCATTCATTCCTTCACTCGTGAAGGCCGACGTTTGTCTCCTTCTGTTGTCTGCGACCTATATGTAACTTGTGCAATCGGACAACCTTGTTCGGACCCGGTCTGTGATAGTGCTATAGACAATGGATGATTATTATAATCGCTCAGAAATCGTGCTCGGTAAGTTACATGTGAGATACTGCAAAGCTTACACATGACTTGGATGAAAATTTGGTGAACCCACGCTGTCCAGGCCACGTGATGTTGAACCAAGTCTTTTTTTTTTTTCCTGCTTGAGCCTCCATTCCCCTCACCTCGTCGAGTTTGACTTTAAGAATGACTAGTAGCCGGTGACCAGTCGAGGTGAGCATCTAATTTTCCTCGGTTTAGGAACCACCGCATTTTTCGTGATGATTTTGTTGCTGTGCACCAGACCGAGTGCTTCTGCTCTTTGAGGAACATTACCCTGGCCCTCTATTATACGCTCGAGGGTCCTGATCATTCTCCGTTTCATGTCGATCTGAGCTAATATTGACTGATCACTGTTTTCATTCCATAGGCTTTCCCATTCAAGTGGCTACACGTTATGGATAAGATGGTATTAGCTCCCATCTCGTATCGTTCAGTACAACGACCTGTATATACAATTCGTTCGGTTTTGCAACCCAATGGTCACGTCGTCTTGATCTTCATGTGTACAGATTTCGCGCGAGTGAGCTGGTCGTAACCTAGAAGCAAGTGAAACGACTCGTGATGGTTTGCCCATCGGGCGAGGAGTTATCACGTACCAAACTTGCTCAGACTGACCCCACGACCGCTGTTCTTGACGCCCGTCCACGACAATGCAGGATCAAGGAAGTCGCACCTTTCGATCACGCCAATAAGAGACGACGATTAATCATGGGCAAAGATATTACCTGTTCAAAAACACTGTCCCAGTTTGCAGTTCTTCAACGATGTGCAAGAAAGCTTCCTCAGAATCACGGTTTTCTTGCGCGTTCGTCCATATGGAGGCCGTCAGCCCGTACGGGGAATCGTTCATAAGCCGGATGGCCTCTTCGTCCGAGGAGACCTGTTCGAATCCTGCTCGTCGATATCTTGCGAGTGATCGGAGAACTGTCTTAACTGACCTTCTGAATCCCAATAACGGGTCCGAATGTTTCCTCCTGTAGTGATACTGAGTGATGTCCACTTTGGTCCAATCAGAGCATCCTACCATCATAACGTCCATAGCTACACGATGGGTCATCTTAGCAATCGCATACTCGTTGACTGGCAGACTTACTGTGATTGACGTTGACCAGGACCTGCGGCGCAACGTAGGCAGTCCCACTTTTGCGTCCGTAAGTATTTGGTAGCCAACATTTGCATGCCAGCGTACTCACGGTTGAGCTATCAGAAACAGGTCCTCAGGAATGAGAGCCGTAGCGCCGGCCTTGACTATGTGCATTGTGAAGTCAACGAGGCGGTAAGGAAACCGAGAATCCTCACCCGCATCTACGACTTGTTTGCGAATCTTCTCAGCGCTTGCCACGCTGACAACTGGTCCAAGGGAAGTCTCTGGCTTGGTGGGATCACCCAAGACATATTTCTTTTGGCATGGAATATGAGCTTCGCAGGAATCAAGGTCTGGAAGAACAGTCACCTTGACGAGGTCGACATATTGTGCTACAAACTCGTCATACATGGATTCATGCACATATATGCGCTTTGACAGTGAATTGAGTAGGCGAAGAAAACCCAAGTGACGCCGACCTACCTCGATAGCGCAACAGCTCTGGCCCGAGTTAAACATGGCACCTTCACAAGAGAAGATATCTCAGTCAAGCAATGCGACTGGGTGTGTCAAGACCCTACCATCCACGAGTTCTGCGACGGTGTACTTTAGATCTGCATCTGGACGAACGTACGCAGGGTCTTTTCCTCCGAGCTATCAACAAATTAGCCATCGCGAGACCTGCAGAATCTTGAGGATACCTCGAGCGCAACACCCTTGAATCCGGCAGCCTCTACGGCTGCACGCTCCACAGCGTGGCCCCCCACGACGCTCCCAGTGAAGGAGATAAAGTCCACCAGTTTGTGTTTTACCACGTAGGAGGTGAGCGCGGGTGATAGGTGCAAGACTTGCACGAGGTCCTCTGGCACACCAGCTTTGTGAAGTGCATCGACGAAACGTTCTGCTACTAGGGGTGTCTGTGGGGAGGGTTTGAGTAGTACTGCATTTCCAGCTACGATAGCGGGAAGGACAGAATTGATCGTCACGAGATACGGATAGCTGATTGGAGCGCGACAACGTAAATCAGTGGACGGAGTGAGAGAGGGAATAAAACGTACTTCCAAGGAGCGATTACGAAGACGACGCCGAGGGGCTCACGCCTGATGTACCGTCTGAACCCAGGCTCATCTGTGTCTTTGAGAGAGACGTCTGAGAGGTAGGACTCTGCGATGGACAGCATGTATTCCGCGCGAGACAGGAATCCTCTGATCTCCCCAGGGACTTGACTCACGGGCCTTTGGCGGATCCGAATGAGTTGTATCTTGGGGCTCAGGACCCATGAAAGGAACGAACGCACCGACCCATTTGCAGGGTGAGCTCCAGATGGAGGGCTTTCCGTTCGTCATCTCCGATAGCCTTGAACCCCGACTGTGAAGGGCCAGTCTATGTAAGACCCGAGTATTGTAAGAGATATCTTCATACATACCACAAACTTGTGCCCAATCTCAATGCGCTCCTTGAGCGTGCGTTTCCTCCAAGCTGCTTGAGCGAGGGCAGCATCTTGAAGCTTGGTATCGAGCTCGGATTCGGTTGGGTATGTCCTTGTTACATATGGTTGTTGGCTGTGAGGAATGATGGTCGTCTGTGTCTGTATGTTGGCCATGGATGGTGTGGATAGGTGATGGCCACTTGCGATCTTGAACGTTTTCTATATGATTATCTCATTATCTTATCTCATTTGCCATACTTGTAGGGACTTGCGCACTACTATATAAGATCATCGACGAGGTTCTTGATGCACGCGATCCAGAGGGCTGCCGAAGTCGACTCGTCGAAAGGAGCTCGTGTTCGTCCTGAACAAAATAGGTGCGCGCGTTTTGTCCCTCTTTCTTCTTCGTTTTGTCGTTTGATTTGACGCGCGCGCAGGTTGGCAGATCTCTTTCCGAGGGAGAACGCACAGCAGTGGTTGCGGTACCTCCGACATTACACGCCGACCCTCCCGTTCCGTTCGGCCGCGTACAACCAGCGATCTAATTTGTCTTCCGCGACGGCACCAGCGTTGCTTCGGCTCTTGAGGGCTTGCGAGCCGAGCTCAGCTCAAAGCATGACGGCCGGTGTGGTCGCTGAACGACAAGTTCCCGTCCTTAGCAGAACGCCCGAACCGACGCTGGGAAGGAGTGGCAACAAGGCTGGTGTGGAGAAAAGGGAAATAAAGGTTTGACAGAACGTTACGTATGTCGCTTCCAAAATTATAGATGTCCAAAGTTCTTTCACTGTGCGGCGGAACATTGATAACACAGGTGAAGCAGTACTATTGTGTTGTTGTGGAACATCAATATGCAGATTAATGTCGATCAAACACGGATCATTATAATGTGTTGAGGACCAACTGCTCAAGACCCTCGGATGCTGTTTTTTTAGAGATGTGTACAGAGGATAATGATGCGAGAGCGGTACAAATCAAGTCCGGTGTTATACTTTGTACCGTCGACCGGTCTTGGTGAAGAATGTTTGCAGAATGTACACCTGCAAACTGGTCTATGTTCAGAGGTGGTCAGATCGTGCTTGCATGGGATCACATACACTGCCATCCCAACGACAGCCAAGCTTTCGCACACCCCATACCAGAATAAGCGACTACACATGGGTGAGTTAGACGCAGAAGCTACGCCGATTGCATGCTTACTTTTGCGTGGACTTGACCAGAGAGAAACCGCGTGTTTCTCGTGTGTGGAAACTATTATCACATAAGAAAAGTGCTCGACGCATTCCAGCGGAACACTTACTGTCTCTGGGTGCGTTTGACACTCATGAGCATGCTATTGAGCCTGTATATGCTTTCCTCGATTGGGCTCGTGTGATCCGAAACTTGACCAGGCTTGGCTGCGACTTCTCTCCGTGGTTCGCTCTCGACCATGATGTCAAAGTCGAGTAGCTTGTCGGTTAACGTGGACATGTCATTTTCGAAACAGAAGGAATATTCTCCGACAGTGTTCGCAGTCAAGACATAATCTCCCGAACGCTCGCGTTGTCCGTCAAGAAGCAGCTTCTCGTTGGGGTCTTTGACGTCAAAGTCAATGTCGAAAGAACCTCCTACTTGAACCTAAGGTAACGCTGAGAAAACTAGACCTGACCCGTGCAAGTATATACGTACTGCAAAGTAGAACTGAGAATACAGGTTAGCATCCCGGACGTCCGGCTAAGTAGAAGCACGCACCCCGATCTTCTCTCCTGCCTTGTCCACGTCGGCGTAAAAACAGAGGCGTTCATTTGGTGCAATGATGGTGGTCAGAGCGGAGGCTTTGACGTGCTGAATCGACGCTAGAAAGAGCACGCTTGAAACGAGTAAGTTGAATAGAATCATTTCTGGTCAGCGCCAAGGCTGTCCGAACCGGCGGATTCTTGTGGTTGCAGGAGACCAAATGCGGTATGCCTCGGCAAATGCTGCCGATTATATCGGCGCTATAAGTATTCAATCTCCGTGACGATGTCGATAGTTCCCTCTCCTTCTCAACTTGCCCAGACAGATTAGCTTGCTTTTGACAGGTGACCGACCGAGCATAACCGTAGTATATAGTTCTCCTACTGATCGTCTTCCAACAGTGTAAATGAAGCCCAAGTCCACCGATGTTTTCTGCGGCGATTTCGCCCACAATCTACTCTTGTACAAGGACAACTCTACATTCTATCAGGTTTCGCCCTTTCTGGAGCTTACTCAGGACACTACGACATGTCTTCCGATGTCATCTACACCAATTCGAGCGCGACATGGCACCCGATCGCTTCAGCCTGTGTGTTGGGATCCACCGATCACGACTACGCCGCGCTCTTTCGTCACGTCGTCGACATCGTCCCTCTCTATGCCAAACATGCAAACCGTGTTTTCACCGAGCCCTTTGCCAGTCTCACGAGCTCCCTCTTTGGTTTTTCCTGAAATATCACCGCCTTCTCAAGGATCAGGAAGCACTCCCTTCGAGCGACAATTTGTTGGTGATTTTTCTCGGGAATGGAACAATATCAGCACTCAAATTTCCCCCGTCGCTCGAAGGGACACTCATTCTTCGTTCTCCCTCTCGCCAACATTTCCGAACGCTGGGGAAACCCCATCCAGGATTGACTATGGCCCAACTTCCCAGGATTCCCAAGATGCCATCGGACGAGTCTCCCTGATCAATAGGTTCATATCTGCAGCGGCGGATGAATCTGCGACTATTGAAGATGATACCCATCTTTTGACTTTGCCATTTCAGGACCGTTCAACCCCTCTGTCAGATCTGTCGGATCTCACTTCACTTTCGTCTCCCGAATCTTCCGATCACTTCGGACGTGGACTCGACTTGCGAAGTAGCTCTCCACCTACCTCTCCAACCGCAGAGAGACCCAATGACCTAAGGCAATCGAATATCCAGCATAACAATCAACCCCCAAATCCTGCACGAGAGTCCTCTTCTAGCCAATCGACTCGAAGCTCTCCTCATTCCCGTGACTCGGATTACCAGCCTGCGAAGGGCACCACCGGATGCAAGCGGAAGAGAGTCTCACGAAGCCGCGATGGCGACGAGATACCGATTAAACGCAAGAAAACACAACCTACCGGCGCTGCGAAAACGACCTCCACCGGCGCCAAGCCTTCGCTGGGGAGTTTGACCCGACGACGACTTCCTACTAATATATCTTGCCATCCACAGTTTTCTCTTTTCTACCAGCGTTTCCCAGTCAGTTCTTACCTGCGGCTGACTGACGGAAAGTTCGTTCTGTTCATTGGAAACCAACTTGGTGAATGCTCATGATCCAACACATACTTTAGATTTCCTCTCCTTTCAGCTGACTCTAAACGCATTACGGGGATCTATAACGAACCGCGAGATGCACTAGATTTGTATACACCACGTTTCGTCAAGGGATGCGGACCCACAAAGGTCGGCGTTTGCCCGATTTGCATCGAGAGTCCCTCTCGTGGCGGTAAGGGCGAAGCTGTCTGGCTCTCAATGAAGTTTTCTGCATACAAGTGGTACGTGTCTGATAAAGTATTTACCTCGCCAGCTCACATCACGCCTCTGATAGAGTCAGGCCTTGCATCGGTAAAAAATACTAAAATAGCGATACGTCCAGTTACCACTTGCAGTACGCCCACGGTACGTTTCCAACTTACACGCATGCAGCCTTCATTAGACTTCTCAAGGAATTTCTTCTGTTTCTGCACGTCCCTTCTCTCCTCCGGTCGCTTTCCGGACAAACGAGCGTCAGAATCAGACCAAGAACGAGCGCACAAGTATACAAGAGGGTAAATGCCACAAATGCAAGAAATGGATATTTGTGGAAAGTATTAAAAATATAGATATCAAGGCAAGCATTCACAGTCGGGATAGCCATTTGACTAAATGGATCGTAGGTGAAAGAACTCTATTGGTGCGTATCGAACTAGGTGATTGGAGCACTCGCGAACTCAGTCGCACAGGTGGAAACATGCTGCTGCATGTCACCAAGGTACCCATATGGAGGGAGACGATGACTTTTTTCTAGACGATGAAATTTATCACCGCGCTCAGCAAGTACTGTGATCGTGATACTTGATCCGTTCATCTTAGCCTCCGTCCCTTTACTGGACTTGAACTTTATTATCTTCGTTCTCATCCTCACGTTTCGACGCCGCATTGCTCACCTCCGTTTTGCTAACCGCATGGAAATTGTCACCATATTCCCCTGAACCATTTGGCCTGTGCCTATGATGTATGTTGTGTGTTTTTCTGCTCGAAGAAATAGTCGATTGTTCTGAGTGCGAAGACGATAAGTAACCAGTGCATTTAGTGATTGCTACAAGACTTGTAATACAAGTACATGGTGACAACTTGGTCGTTGCACTGCTACCTGGGCCCAGCCCTTGCTCAAAGCGTGGTCCCTGATTGGTGTTAACCGATCCAGTTCTGAGCGTCAGCCTCCCAGCAGGAGAGCACTACTCATGTCCAAGTCAACGTCTGAGACAGACGAATTCTATGAACAAATTCACCGTCGTATGGTCGAAAGTGGAGAATGGGACAGGTGCGCCGTGGTTTCTCGCTACCGGATTTCACTCACGTCTTACACCGTTCCGATCACAGAATTCTCCGTCTTTTCTCCTCCAAGCTCTCGGAATATGGATGGGTAGATGAGATGCGTCACCGTGCAAAGGGTATGTTTAGCTTTCCTCAGGGTTACGCTGAGCTGAGCTGATGAAAGCAATTACAGAACGCGCACGGTCGATGGACACGCTTTCCTTTCGGGCGATATTAGAGGAGATATCCCCTCCCGCACAAGGTAAATATACATTTGAGCCGGGGTCGGTATAACGCGCCTCATTCTGCCAACTACAGCCGGGATACCTCCAGCAGTGAAGCGCGAAGTAATGAATATACTCCGACAATATGTCAAAGATCAATTTGAAAAGTGACAGCCGTGGTGTGGTATATGGCTACGTTCAATGCCATCCCAGTCGTCAACTTCACCATCTTACATCCTACTTCCTGGTTGGGTATGCTCATATTGTACATCACGTCGCTCGCCGTAGCTATTGCCAGTTCTAATAGTATTATCGACGGGAATTACATGCGACATTGGTAAGAATGCCGTATAATCATGAGTGGTCGGGAGAACGACGTCCAGGGTTTAGTGGGTTTTCCGGGGGTGACTGCCCACCCTCACCAGCTGTTGACATTTCTTGTTCCACAATCTTCTCCGCCAGTGCCTTGATCTCCTCGGGGTCAGGGCGTATTTTCTCCATCGCCTGCTCATGTATCTGTTTGCCAATGCCCAACGGTGCCCTCTCCCATGTCGTGACTCTGATACCAACACCCGGCATCTGATGTTTCCGCAAGTAGCGCACCCACCTATCCACGACGACCGGGTCTGCATCCCACGCCTTGATGATTCGCTTGTGCACGCGTCGTTCAAAGTTCTCCTGGCTTTTTTTGTGAATGAACGGTCCTCGGAGGACGGTCCACATCGACCGCTGTGTCGGAAGTGGTATAGGGCGTGTTGCAGGAATACCCAGCGCACTTGCTGCATGCCCAGCAAAATGTGCAAAGAGGTCAAGGGTGTGATGATGGTGCGACCGGAAGTGAATCTCGGCGATGGGAATGGCGTGTGTACGGGGAATTGTCGTTGGAGGGTACAAAGCTCGACCGGGGATGACCATGGAGGAAATGTCGGCCTCGGACAGCACAACGGGTGCTTCATTCTTTTCGTCCGTCTTCGGCGGTGAAGGGGCTCTGTCCAATGTTTGGCGGAGCTCAAGAGGAAGAAGAAAGAGTCACGCACAAGGATTTAGTGCTGTCATACCGCACCCATCTCGCCAGCGCCGTCCGCGCCGTCCGTGACGTCCGAGCCAACATATTGACGCGACTGCAGGAAGACAGACAGAAGCTAGTGAGATTTCTTGGACTCGATCCGGCAATTCCCGGATTACTCGCCTGTTGGCTTATATATCCTTCGAAAGGCGAAACGTGTTCAGCGTTTTCAACGTCGTCTACGATGGGCTCGCACGACAAGGACCCATTCTACCTGAGGTACGTATGGCTGACGTGCACAGTATACGGGGTGCTAACATTTCCACCAGATATTAGTATGTATTATGTATTCGTTTTGTCAAGATAGCATCAGAGCTGAACATTGCGTATAGCACTGGCCATTCAGGTAAACACGGACACGAATTCCTCGAATTCGAGTACTCGCATGGTCGTTTGCGATATGCAAACAACTCAAACTATAGAAATGACAGTCTCATTCGCAAAGAAAGTGAGTAAGCTGGCCGTTCTATCCCCCCCACTCGATTGATTACGTCCTCTTCAGTGTGGGTTGGGCCTTTAGTGGTCAAGGAGCTTAAGCACATCGTCGAGGCCAGCGAGATCACAAAGTAGGCATATGATCCATCTAGTGTATCACCATCGCGTTCATCGCTGTTGCAGGGAAGACGACACGAACTGGCCAAAAAAAAACATTGTCGGAAAGCAAGAGCTTGAAATCCGTATTGGAAATGACCACATCGCCTTCGAGGTTCGTGCCTTTTAGATCATTGAAGAACTGTATTAACCATCGGTTAGACTGCAAAAATCGGGTCCCTGGTTGACATTCAGGACAGTGAAGACCCAGAAGGACTGCGTGTCTTCTACTATCTGGTGCAGGATTTGAAGGTATATATTTACATTTTTTCTCTGAGCACCGGATAACCTATGGCCCTAGTGTCTCATTTTCTCTCTCATTTCTCTCCACTTCAAAATCAAGCCGATCTAAATTTGCTGTCAACGTGTTTTGTCGCACACTATCACGCTGTGATTCTTCCCTTTACCTCTGGTTGCATGAATGAGTCGTGTAGTTCGTATCAAACCTTTGGTTCGTTTGCGCAAGATAGTGCTGTATGTTATCTTCGAGGTATGAGTCTCACATTGAAGTCGTCAGCGTGCCCATGGTGACCATATTTTTTAGACTCAAATAATAAGTTTATTTGTCCGTATCTCGTCCAATTGTCGCATCAAAGCAAAGATGTGATAGCTCACGAGTAGGGCCTTGTTCACTGAATACCAGTCGACGATGCTCAATTCAAGCCGACAGGCCACATCCTCTGTACTTTTCTTGTCTGTGACGTGCAGGTAGTTTGATGCGCTCAGACCCTCAATCGACATTACCTGCTATCTCTTATTGTCTCTTTGTGCGCGCTTCCAGTTTAATAGTGAACAGTGGTGAAGCCGGCCCCTTCCATCTAACGCCTTTTTATTTGTACATCCTTTTGTCATTCCTGCCCTCTGAATTGTGCGTTTGACGGATAACAACTCACTAACCACTCTTGTATCATATGATATGCTCACATTCACAGATCGCATGGTCTGGGTGCGACGGACGTAAGCTTGCCAAGGACCACACTGTTCTGCCCTGTCAGTTTCACCAGCGGACATGAAGTAACGTTGGAGTACTTGCCTTGCGTGCTTCGGTGCAACAAACTGGATGGCGATTTTTCTCCAACCACTGCAATACCTCGATCACTTTATCCCGTCGCTGTCTGTACCTCCATAACCGTCTGCGTGAAGGAAAGTTTTCTTATTGGTACGACTTCACTTCGCTATCCGGAATCCCTATTTCTAACACACCCGTCGTTTTGACAACTTAATGACTGTCGTTGACCAAGCACGTCTCTTGTCAAGGATGTACGACTCACCTGCAGTGTACATGTAGCGATTGACATCCTTGAAAGTCGCCATCTTGGCGGCAAATCTGTATGCGAGGTGCTCGAGCACGCAGATAAAGCTCCACGGCCCATGTCCTGCTCGTACGTCCGTACGAATTACATGATCCCGTCCCAGCCCATGGGTTCAAAAAATGCGTTGGCTCCAACCAGTGCGTTTTTCGCACCTGTCGCGAGGGATGGTCCAATTTCTGATGTAAGTTTACATCTCCGAGTCCTGCTTTGACATTTCTGCTAGCCAAGTATGCGTCACCTGGAGGTGGTTCTCGACCTCGGCAGGTGTCTGGAGGATGGATTTGGTGGCCCCGACATCTCGACGGTCGAGGTACTAGGAGGTGACAAGCGGTCTGTGTTTGATGGAGGATTTGACAAGGATGGCTTTGCTGGTCGTGTGGGGCCTAAGTTATGTTTTGAAGAAACATCAAAGCGGGAGACGGCGAACACCCACAATTATGTGGTCCAATCCTACGAAGGTTTACCTATTTGGTATTATCCCTGTGGTGGGCTCGAACTCGTATCCTGTCCATGGAGAGACTGTTGGGTAGTCCGCAAGCCTGCCTTTATCTTTATTCACGGTGGACTCGTTATTCAAGACATGGTTGGCGTACTATACAAATGTTGCTTGCAATCCACCGCTCGTTTCGCACCTTAATGCCAGAAATACACCTTGTTTGATCAGAGAAGGTCGAGTCCACTCAGAACAGGGCCAGACGTCTTTTCCTTCTCCGCACCGCCTCTTTCGTGCCATCAGCCATCGCCTCTCGAGTTCTTCCTGCTCGGAATCGAGTTGCTGTTCGGGCTGTCGTCTCGTCACCACGAGATAGGCCATTCGTGGCAGCTTCTCCGACCCGTCCCGTCACGCATAGCGACGTTCCAGGCTTGACTGTTTCGAGGCCACAGGACAATGCAGGCGGGTATCCACGCATGGCTTTCATCGTTGATTCGCAAGTCAGTGAGGTTTCGGGTCCAGTCCCGTGCCCCTCCTGAGCGTCCAGCTGCAGATCAGCCATCCAGGCCCGGCACCGTTTTATCAACGTACGGCATGCATCGTCGGATCGCGCGATCTGCGCACGAAGGCGGAAGACTCTGGGGTCCACTATCACCTCTGGCGGCGGCGGCGACGATGACTCTGTTTCCTGTGTCGACAAAGCTATTTCCGATCTCGAGTCCGATGGTGTATGCTCCTCCTCCGGTATCACGTCTTGCGGCCGTTGCGCACCGATCGTTCGTGTATCTTGGCTGTTTGAATCATGATACGTACTTGCCTTGTGGGTTTGTGCATTCGTCCACGTTTTGGTCAGAGCGTCTGACGTGTCGCTTGCTCCCTTGGGGTGGCGCTCAGGATTCATGGCCGCAGACCGCGTAGCATAGTTACCGCTCCCTCGAGTGGCTGGCTCCAACTTTGCAGTCGCCTTGGACGTACGCATCTTCTTGGAATCCGAGGGTGACGGAGGGACCTTTGAAGTAACCTGCGATCCACAAGCGCCCGGTCTGTTAGCCTCACAAGGACAGTCCCTCGACAGGCACCGCCTGAAAACGACAAGCCTAGAAGAAGAAGAACTCGACGTGGTCTCCGGAACCCAGCCAGTAGGAACAGCGGCGAGTTCGGGGTTAGTCTCGGGACCAACAAACCTTGGACCCGAGTAGCTCGGGAGTAGAATATCCCCGATCCTGTTCTTGTCAAAGTCATCGGGATCCGTGTCGATATTCTGGGGAATCTGATCGTCCGAGGGTGAGGTCGCGAGCTCACTCTGAAGGCGTGCTTGCCACGTTGCATGCTGTGATCGGAGAGTGTCTCCCACCGTGACGACGCATAGAAATACGGCCTTTGCCAAATTGTTTCTGAACAGGGTTTCTCGACTGGGTGTCCCTGCCCTCGGAGAAACCTTGGGTTAAAAACTCCTCGAGAACGCGAGGCAGACGCACCGCGACCAGGGACGCTCTTTCCGAGCGACGCTCGTACTTGTTGGAGAAGTTTCTCAGCGTCGTTGAGGGACACAAGAGCCTTTTTCGCTGCGCCCAACAGCCCGTCGTCGTTGCAGAGCTCACAGACCAAACAGGTCCGGCCCTCCCGTGTTTCTGGACAGTCCGTTGCGTGCCATTGTCGTATTTTTTCAACGTTGGAGAACAAGCCGATGGCGTATTCTCGATGACTATCAAGAAATTTTTCGCAGATGGCGAGTTCTCCGAGAGACATGGAGGACTTTGAAGGCATGATAACGTGAGGGGGGGCTTGGGAAGCTGAGCATGAACGTCGGTGTGAAGGGGTGTGCGCATGTGGATTGGTAGAGATCCACGTTTTATTTCGTTCTAATGGGGAGGCTGACCATCAGTAATAGCTGGGGGTGGTGGTACTCAGTTGGTGTCAGCCTCCATTATCACGCAAGAGATTGTTTGTTTTGTCCAGGGGTCTACGGGTTGAACAACCATTCTGATAACTCACACGAATATCCGGTGCTCAAGTCGAGGGAGTTGGAATTGATGCTGGTATATAAGTTTGGCAAGGACACGGGGCTTTTCGCTGTGAGAACAAGAGCTTCGCTTTTGTTCCGCTCTTTCAGGAGCGTCGCGAGAAGGGCATAGATGTTCGGTGAGGTGAGCGAAGTCTGGCTCTACCTCCATTGTGGCAACAGCTCGGTGACGATGAATCAATGCCCGCAGGCTTGGCTTGATCGACTTTGCAACAGTAGATGAAGATTAGTTTGGACGTGGCCCAGAGATCTAGAAAGTCCTCCGGACAGTGGGGGCTGGCAGGGCCCGGCTTCGTATCTGTTGATCAGTTCTAGTAGTCTTGTTTACTTGGAACTTAGTCCACCTGGCACCACCACATCACAGCTCGACGACTCACTAGCTGTGTGCCGTTCGGATGCTCCAAGTCAGCGTCACACCTAGATCTGGCACTACGGTTAATTAGCTGTATCAGTCAACTCGAACCTGCTCTGTCAGTAAAAATACCTTTCGCATATCGTACACTGGAGTTATCTTTATTGGTTCTCCCAGATCATTGATGAGTTTTTTCAGCTCACGTAGTCCGAGATCCAACCGAAATAACTTCGACACCGTCGTGAGTATCCTGCGCCCCACCATCAACTTCGACATTTCGGGACGACCGCACCATTGAACATGCCTAGCAGCTATCTCGTTCGGATCTCCGTGGCAGCTGACTGTTTCCGACCGGCTTCGTAATCCGTTCATGTGGCAGGATCAGATGGCAGAGCCTACTGGTCCGCGCCGACTGTGCTAGTGCGGACTATGCGGACTTCAATGGATACAGCCTCTCCGAGTAAGTTGCCAATCAACGTTGATGGGTCATCCGACGTGTTATCTCAGATGCTCATCGCCTCGATAGGGCTATAAAGTAGTGACCAAAAGCCCATCCTTGCTCTGCATACCAGTTACCATGGCCACTTCCGCACCCCCAGAAATTATCGTCCCTGCGACACCGTCCTCGCAGGAGTTGCTCTCCCTCCTCTTTCCAGGCGTCAAGCCCCCGCCTTCTCTCCTTGCCCCAGGCCGTGTACCCAATAATGGGCCAGAGGCAACGGCTGCGTTGCTGAAGGCGCTCAGGGACAATCACGAGCGGAGCCATGTCTTTTTCAACGAGTTCAGCTTCCACAAGTACGTCTCTTTCCTTCGTCGGTCGAGGATCCTTGGTTGCTTACTCGTTACAGTCACTCTGCCCACCACTTGCTCGCTTTATATGCCCTCGGCGCCCCGGGACCCGTGATAAGCGCTGCCTACGAGGATACCCACCTCGATCATTTGCGCGTCGCGTTCGTCGCTCCCAACAAGGTCACGATCACAGACGATAACTTCACCGACTACCTGGGAAACGACCAGTACGTCATGATGTTCCTTGTCTCTCCTTCTCGCTGACATCAACGTCAAGTAATTACAATGCCTACCTCGATTACTTCCACCGTGTCGTGCTCGAGCCCGGTGCGACCATCTCTAATATTCTCGAGAAATACATCTTCTCTCCCCACTACAACGTCCGCACGCCCCAGCAAGGCGCTGAGCAACCCCAGATGCTCAATCGGTTCCTCGAGATTCTCATTCACCCAATCATCCACGCCGGCTACGGTGCTGAGTTTGGCATACCGGGTCTTATCGCGGAAGGTGTGTCGTCCGAAACGGCTGTACGGCTTCTCCATGCATGCGCTGATAGTAGGGCGTTTGATCGAAAGGTCTCGCATGGACGTCAGTGCATCCTGCTGGTGCAACCACCCTCATCACGCGTTTGCTCTTCACACCCACGCGTACGACTCCCATCACTGATCTGGAGAGGCAAGGTAAGTTGCTCTCACTGTCATCTTTTTCGTGTCTGATAGTGTGATGCGTAGAGCCGGAGTGGCTGCCTAAGCCAGGGTCGCGCCTGCGGGCATTGAACATTTTATCATTCATGCTTCGTGACCCTCGTTTTGGATCCAAAGTGCTTGACAAGCACGAGTACGCTGCGATGCTCGAGTCACATGGCGAAGCGATCAACAAATATGGCGAGTTTTGGGACTGTCACATCGAGAGTCAGGAAGACCTGGAGGAACGTATCGAGGAGCTCATCTGGGCTGCGACGCTGATGTATGGCGTCGGAAGCTGGGACGGGAACGAGGCCGAATACCGTGCCGACTTCTTCACGTACGTACAGCGAGGATGGATGACCTTGCATATCTGACTGTTGTGTTCAGTGCACATATCGTGACATCGGTCTTGTTCATTCCCTCGATCTGCGCGTACTTGTCGCGTGAATCACAAACAAAGCTGCTTCGGGCGCACTTTTTGACGAGCATCACCTGGTGGCTTGTTCGTGGTCGCCCGGGTTTCGCTCTCAAAGCGTTCACGTCTCAACCACTTGCACCGTTCCCTAACGCATCATCGTCAAAGCACTCTAACACCCTCCCGGGCTCCCAGCCAACCCCGTCTGCCTGTGCGCTCCCTTCTTCGACGTCTCCCTATGCGACCACGCCGAACCCATGGTACCCTATCCTCGCCGATGCGCTCGTCCACCCCAACGAGCACCTCTGCAAAGTCCAACGGGCGCTGGCGCACTTTAACGTGCTGTATGGGCATCGCGAGGCAGGATTCGTGCTCAAGTCGCTGTACAAGGATGGGGTGGACGTAAATCCCGAGTACGCGTATCTGGACGGGACCGTGTTCTTGCGTGTGGCGTGGCTAACTGGAGCGGCGCTTGGATGGGTCACTCACGGTGAGGATAACACAGGGGTATGGAATTACCAAGAGTTCCATAAGGCGGCGTTGGAGGACCTGGAGCTGCTGAGGAGCCAAGGGAGGGCGTAGGAAAAAGGTGATATTTGTGACATCAGTAACTAAAACCTGTGTTGTCTTTCTGTAAAATAGTTATCAATCGATCAACGTCCTGTGTTCACGCTGTTGATGACGGTGACGATGGAATGGAAGTGATGCTCACAGCCTCCTTTAGATCAGGGAATTGCGGTACACTATCTCATAATGAATAAAACGACGAACTCGCTACCAAATCGCTAACCTGATAATGCTTACGAATGACCAGCGCTATGCGTACTATACTAGAACTTCAGAAGACGCGAAACAGAAACGTACTAACTGCCAGCAGCGGCCGAGAAGCGGCAAGTTGCAAAAAAGGCATTGACTTGCGCCGCGACGCGGTCACGTGCATTCCGCACATCGCCATATGTGGATGTCTTACATAATTTGAACCAGAAAACCAAGCCTTGGCGGGCCATGCTCGATGCCCTCGCCCTCTGCCACCAAGTTCGAGATGGACGTTACATTTGGCGGCAAGTACAGACTCGAGGAAGAAATCGCCAACGGTGGCTGCGGTGCGTGTCTTGGTCCGTGCACATTTCGCTGTCGCCTCATGCGTCCCACAGGCTCCGTCTTCCTCGGCGTGCACACCATAGCGGGCAAAGAAGTCGCTATCAAGCTCGAGCCAGCCATTCCACGCTCGCTCACGTCTCCCCTCCGCCAGGAATCCAAGGTCTACAAGTCTCTCATGGGTGGTCCTGGCGTTCCCTGGATCATGTACTCCGGCAGACAAGGCGACTATAACGTCATGGTCATCGATCTCCTGGGTCCCTCCTTGGAGGATCTCTTCAAGGTCTGCAACAGACATTTCTCCCTCAAGACCGTCCTCCTCCTCGCGGATCAACTTGTGCGTTTTTATTCCTGCCCATCTCCACACCAAGTCAATTAGACTAATATGAATCGCTTTACCCACGCTCATTTCCTGTTGCCTAGATATCTCGCCTAGAGTTCATTCATTCCCGTTCATTCATACATCGCGACGTCAAACCTGCCAATTTTGTCATGGGCCTGCCATTATCACCAACCGCGTCCATCGTCAATGTCATCGACTTTGGTCTCGCACGTCGCTTCAGGGATCCCAGAACAGGCGAACATATCGCTTACAAGCAGGAGGGCAGGCATGGTGTAGGAACAAGCCTCTTTGCTAGCTTAAATGCTCATCGTGGTGTCGGTCCGTCATACATTAATTCGCAGTGACTGGGAGTCTAACATCCCAATAGAATGCGCTCGTCGCGATGACCTCGAGTCATTGGCTTATATGCTCATTTACTTCCTTCGCGGAACGTTGCCCTGGCGAAAAATACGCGCACCGACTGTGGCCCAAACTTGGGAGCTCATTTTGCAAGCCAAATTAGATGCCCTTGGTCCCTTGCTACCCGAATCACCACCAGATCGGATTCATCAAGGCCACTTGGAAAAGGAGAATCAACCACATCACAAAGATACCACACAACTAGAAGAGAACCTGGAACACGATGAAGTACACTCTATCGTCGAAAAATCTCGGCCTCTTGGCTCATTCGCTGACTGTGCGACCCCGCGTCGTCCTCGTACGCGTTCACAACCCCGTACCCCTCGACGCTCCTGTTCACGCGGCTCTCCAATTCCTTCCGCGGAACCTCCTACCCCTTCTCCGATACGTCATCGCTGTCACCGCAAACAACCGTCGACTTCTTGCCACCCAGACGCTCACCCGGACTCGAATCCCTACTCGCCACCACTTACAATCCCAATGACAGTTACTCTGCCTGCCGAATTCACCCTCTTTCTCACTTACGCCCTGACCCTTTCCTTCACTGATCTTCCCGACTACGACGGCCTCCGTGACATGTTCCGCAATTTAGGACGTCGTTCAGGCGTCCGTTACTCCGACGAATGTGTACCAGGCGACAGGTCTGCCACCGAATTTGATTGGGTTCGCAAGCCGCGAAAGGGAGCCGAGCACTACGACACTCAGCGAGTACGGGTCTGCGGGGCATGTAATACCGCCGCTCGTGGTGTCACCGAGAGACGGTGGCGCTAGTTGACAAGGGGCATTAGCGGGGAACTGTTTGTAGGTTTTGCTTGTCCGACTGCTCGCCCGGCCACCGAGTGCTACTGGGGTCCCAGTTGACACTTTCTGTTTTCTTGCCGAATGGATTCAGTCGGTTTCTCGCTAGATCGTTGTTGTGGTTGACTACTTTGGTGTCAGAGTGAGTTCTTGTTGTTTTGTCTGATTTTACCAGTCGCTGACACTTTAGTAAGTAGCCATGGCGGTGCTCGCTTCAGTGCGTCGTCTTCTTGGTGTGTTTGATGCCATCTCCACGATTCCTACACCTCCCCCGGTCTGCTTTCCCGCTTTCCGGCCCATCCCCTCTGCCTTTTGCCAACTCTCGCGGTCGCGGTCGTGTCTCCCTGCCATTTATCCTCGTTTCGTGCATGACATAAGAACGTGATTGTACACTTGTCATTGTTAGGCTGTGTGTACGTTTTTCGCGTTTCTTTATTCCCTGTTGTTCAACGCTTTCCACGCTAATAACGTAATACTTTTTTTTTTTCCTTTTCCTTGATCAACGGTATGCTCTGTTGTGTCCTGAGTATACCTTTTGATGTGACAGTTGTTGTTTCCGTCTAGCTTTTGTAGTACTCGTTGTACATAGAGTTGGATTGTCTTGCCAACATTGTACCTCCCTCAAAGTTGCTGAGTGAAGTAACAGTACATGCCGGCTGCCTGAGGTACATTAATCACGTCCCAAGTGCTGTGCCCACACCTGACCGATCGGTGATTTTCCTACGCGTGCCTGGGTAATTCTAGCGCTGCCAGACGACCGCGTTCAAGTAAGCCCTTTATCGCGACCAGCGAGCTGCGTTGCAAGTGAACTGACGCTGTCTCATGCTAGTGTCAGTATGTTGAATGCCGAGCGGAAACTCGAGGCGTCGATACCACGGTCGAGACAGTACATAATGACCGTTCACATTAACCCTGCCCTCGGGGGACCTCGTCCAAAAAGGTTCGCTGATCGGTCAATAACTGAGCTATAGGTCAGCACTGCATACTATGTGGCCGCGCCGCTGATTGGGTCGAACGTGCAGGGTGGATGAATCTCCAGAAGGGGGAGCGCCCAAGTATTTCTAACATCTGTGGGCCCTGGAGGAACAGGTACGGATCCGACTCGATATAAAACGCCTCATGCTGACATTCCATGGCATCATCTCCATCCTCCATCTCTATTTCCCATTAGCAATCCCACTCGATGTTCAGCGACGCGCAGCGCCCCCCTGAGGCATTTCTTCTGGTTCGGAGGAACGAGGTGGCTGAAGACGTCGCGATCCTCAACGAACGCCGGCGCGTCGCTTTGGCAGAGATTGACAAGGCCTCTTTCTCGTAGGTTCCTCTTCGTCCTGGGTTACTCTTTCTCGTCTGTCTGACGCTTCCCCCCCCTCCCCCCTCCTCCTCGTCCGCCTTAGTGGATTCCACATAAAGCTTTGTCTGGTGGCAGGCGTCGGTTTCTTTACGGATGCGTGAGCCCGTTTGTCTTCCTGATGACACTTCTTTTTCGATACCATGCTTCTAGTTACGATATATTCGCCATCAGCATCGCTGTGACGATGTTGGGTTTCGTTTACGGTACCACGACGGACCCTCAAAATCTCCGTATGCTCAGCTCCCTCCCGTTTTTGATAATTCTGAGATCTCGTTTAGCGGCGCTTCTGCCTTGGCAAACTGTAGGTCTCAAAGTGGCCACTCCTGCCGGAAATTTGATTGGACAGCTCCTGTTTGGATGGCTTGCGGATATCGTTGGGCGTAAGCGAATGTGTGAGTGACGAAACATGGCATGTTGTAGTACTCCTCCGAACACTACCGGTCTAGATGGTGTTGAGCTTGTGATCATGATCATCGCCACTTTTGGTCAAGCCGTTTCTGGCCAGGGACCCTGTCTAAACATCGTCTCTATGCTCATCGTTTGGCGTTTGATTGTGAGCGTCTTGGTATCATATTTCAAGGCTTGTGGAAGTACTGAACGCGAGCCAATCAGCTTGGAGTCGGGGTCGGAGGTGACTACCCCTTGAGTGCTGTCATCGCATCCGAGTTCGCGTCTACCCGAACCCGTGGCCGTCTGATGACCGCCGTGTTCTCCTTCCAGGGCTGGGGTCAACTCGGTATGATTGGGTCCTTTCGAGTCTTCCTCGCATTGACGGCTTGTCAGCTGCTTCTCTGGTTGGACTCGTTGTCGTGGCCGCTTTCAAGGAGGCCATCCAACAATCAACCAACAAGGTGGACTATGCCTGGCGGCTCCTTATCGGGCTTGGGTGTATACCTGCAGTCATTTCACTCTATTTCCGTCTCACCATCCCCGAAACGCCTCGTTTCACGATGGATATCAATAACAAAGTTGGTCGAGCAGCCCGTGATATCAAGAACGCTCTGAAGACCAACGATTACAATATCTACGTTGACGACGATATGATCGACGACCCACGTGTTACTGCCCCTCGTGCATCCAGTAGTGACTTTATTACCCATTTCTCAAAGTTGGAGAACTTCAAGGTTCTCTTCGGCACAGCGTATTCATGGTTTGCACTCGACGTGAGCCCATTGGATGAGCTTCTATGTCTTGCACGCTGACAGTGACTTGTGTTTAGATTTCCTTTTACGTTCTCACCCTCAACAGTGACATGTTTCTGTCTTTGATAAAGCTCGGCAATGTAGACAACAATGTCTACTCGAGTCTGATCCATTCCTGCCTCGGAAACATCATCTTGGTTGTCGCTGGTTATATTCCTGGGTTTGGCGCGTCCTTCCTACTCATAGATGTCTGGGGACGCAAGCCAATTCAGCTCATGGGATTCATCATTGTCACTATTCTGTTTTGGATCATGGGTATGTCTATAGGCTCCCGTGTATCTAGGACGACGCCTGACGCCTTCCTCAGCCTTTGATTTCAACAATCTCAGCCACTCTCCGATTCAGTTCATGGTCCTCTTATCCCTCGCCAATTTCTTCCAGAACTTTGGCCCCAACACCACTACTTTTATCGTTCCGGGAGAGGTCTTTCCCACCCGCTACCGTTCCACTGCACATGGTATCTCGGCTGCATCTGGCAAACTGGGTGCGGTGATTGCACAGTTCCTAGTCGCCGCTACTCATAAGGTGGACGTGGTGTATGTTTCGCGTTTCTTGTCTGTTCTTGTTTGACTCACGTGTGTGTAGCTTGCAGGTGCTTTCGTTTGTCATGATGACGGGCGTCTTTTCGACGCTCTTGATTCCCGAGACGAACCAACGGACACTCGAAGACCTCTCCAACGAAGACCAGAAAGCATATATCACAGGTACTGTTGGAGGGATGGTCGAGTCTGCCTCTGAGGCATGAACTTTTGGCGATCGATGGATCGTGATTAGTCTGTGGTGGCTTTGAAGTTTGCGGTGCTTGACCGCACTGCTATTGATTTATAGTTTATCTTGGATGGTACACTGTTGATTCCCCGTTGTGATTCTATTGGGACTTGTAGGTTTATCTTGGACGATATACTAGTAGGGACTCGCGATAGTACAATAATTCAATTGTAAAGCTTTTCTTCAGGTTCATATCGTCCGGTTACTGTACAACCGGTCATCGATTGGGACCACCAAAAGACCAGCCAGCCGACATTATTAGATACGTCGGGGTCAGCCTTTCGAAGTAGGTTAGAAAACCAAACAGTCGCCCCAGTGTCCCGACGCCGCGAACTGGTTGAGTTTAGATCCTGGACTTCGTAATCATTCGTCCAGAAAGAAGCTCGACGCGGAAACACTTGACTAGTACGAAGTCACCCGTTTGCGATTTAGTGGACGTGTTTCACGATTGGGAGGCAAGATTCCGCCGTCTTGTTATTCCAGTGCTAGTACCCTCAGCCACTGCATTCTTGGCAGCGTCAAGACTCAAGAGCCATGTCTACCACCGGCAGCATCCCGTTCATGATCAATGAACGGGTCCTATGCTATCACGGACCTCTCATCTATGAAGCCAAGGTCCTGAAAACCGAGATGTGGGACGAAACCAACACGAAACTCGCGGGCGTCGGCCCACATTTCTTGGTACACTACAAGGGGTGGAAGCAAACGTGAGTTCTGCCGCTCGCCATTTCCCTCACTCTCTCCATGTACTTGTTTCGCCTCTTCTCGTGCTTCTTTTTGCTTTCGTGTCATACGTCCCTCATTTCCTTAGTGGACCGAGCGAGTTTGGTCTTAGCCTCTGCCCTCTGACCCGTGACTGATTCGCGCGACTTTTCTGTAGATGGGACGAATGGGTGCCCCTAGGGCGTCTTCTCAAGTTTAACGAGACCAACGTCGCGCTTCAGAAAGCGCTTTCGAGTCAAGCATCCCAAGCAGCGTCCTCTTCCGTGGCAGGAAGCAAAAAAGGCGCAGGGGGGAGTGGGTCCGGTGGTGCGGGTGGTGGGACTGGGACTGGGACGGGACGAGGTGGGAGGAAGGACGGGAGGGGAACGAAGCGGGGTAGGGAAGAGGTGAGTCGTCTTTGGTTCGGTGTTGGCGTCTCTCCGCTTTACAGTTTGAAGGCTCCCGCGTGTCGCTTTTCTGATTGCTGACATGGTCGGTGTGATGTGGATAGGACGACAACAGTCGAAAGCCGGAGATGAAGCTGAATGTGCCGGAGGTGCTCAAAGTGCTCCTCGTCGACGATTGGGAGGCTATCACGAAAAATAACCAGGCATGTCTTTTCTTTCATTGGGTATATGAGTCTCCCTCAGTATCTAGGCATATCTGCCCCCCCCCATCTCTGTTGTTCGTTTTGTGGTGTCGCTGCCCATGGTATTATGAACGTAGCTGGTCCCACTTCCTCGGACGCCCAATGTAGTCGAAATTCTTCAAGAGTTCAAAGAACATGTCGCGAAAATGGGTAAACAGACAAGGCATGTAATCCTTCTGATGTCTAGTGACAACCTCCTCACTGGGGTTCGACGTAGCTTGCGTGACCCCGACCTCGTTCTTCCTACCATTATTTCTGGGCTCACCGTATACTTTGATCGTTCACTCGGTGCAAACTTGCTGTATCGCTTTGAGCGCCCTCAGTATGCGGAGATCCGCAAGGCGTATGTTACTGGTCCCAAAGTACAGGTTGGGCAGGAGAAGGACATGAGTGCGATATATGGAGCGGAGCATCTATTGAGAATGTTGGGTGTGTTCAACAACCTTGCTCGATTGGATCGCACGGCATGGATTGTCGACTGACTGTCCTAGTGAGCTTGCCACAGATGGTAGCCGGCTCGACGATGGATGCGGAAAGCATAGGGTTAGTGAAAGACTATGTGAACGAGCTGCTTTGGTACGTGCCTGCCTTTCTCCGTCTCGTTTTACACGAGCTGGCTGACGATGGACACAGTTTCCTTGTGACCGAGCGTGATAGGTTATTCCTGACAGAGTATCAAAGTGCCAGTTTACAATATCAGAACATCTCGCGCTCGTAATTTTATTTTCGCCTGTGCCTCTGATCGTTGATGAATCCTAAGCTCGAGGGATTTACAGTGGTCTTGCCATGCTGCTAGAGTTAGCTTGCTCACGTGACCGGGTGCTTCTAGAGATGACATCATAGCCTAGATCCAGAGATATAAGACCGCACTCAAGCCAGGACTTGGCTTTTTGCAATGGCCTCCATTCTCACAAGCGCAGCCCGCGCAGCGCACTCTGCTGCAGCCAGTATCCTTTCCGCGGGCCAGATAAGCGTTGGCGACGAGATCCCCGCACTGAAGGCCAAGGAAGACAATCCCGAGCAGAGTTTCACACTCGATCTAAGCGGCAAGAACATCATTGTGCGTGTCGTTCCGATGTTTTAACCACGTTGTAGATGACGCTGACCGACTCGTGCACTTTAGCTCGGTGTTCCCGGCGCGTTCACACCTCCCTGCAGCTCTCAGGTACCCCAGTATATCCAGGACTATGACAAGTACAAGGCGAAAGGAATCAAGGACATATATGTCGTCGCTGTTAATGATGCCTTTGTGACCCAGTGTGTTGGCGTCTGCTCGTCCTCACGCATATAGTCTCTCATTACCACGCATACACGCAGGGCTTGGAAGGATAAACTTGCCCCGCAAGGAACTGGTGCGTTATCTTTTCGTCTAGGAAATGTGCTCGTTATCACCGAATGACAGGCGTTCGCTTCATCGCGGACGACAAGGGGGAACTTACGAGCAGCCTTGGACTCTTGTTTGATGCTTCTGGTCTCCTCGGATCTCCGCGTTCAAAGGTGCGCGCGAGATGCATCCTCACTCACCTTATCTCCGTTCCTTCTAAGCTGGGCAATGCAATGCACTAACGTTTACTGTCTTGATACATATCGCAATAGCGTCATGTCATTGTCGCGCAAGATAACAAGGTCCAGCTTATTGCTGTCGAAAACGAGCCTGCCACTATCAATGTGACCGCTTCAAATGTGGTGTTGTCGCAGATCGCGTAGACTCGCGTTTCTACCAGAGAAAAGAAAGTTCGATAGGGGACGTGATGTCAAGACGAGGAGTGATTGAATCCGCTGCATGTGTGTGTGTGTGTGTAATCTCACAGAGCGAATCACACATGACGATCCCATGTTCCCAATACGTTGACGAACTCAGCCGGTCAGAGACTGTCATATTCAAACATGGCTACGCTCTTGCAACAAAAAAAGGTTCCACCTGCTCGGGTATTTCTGGTGCAGAATCGGTACTAGTATACATTTGGTATGATGCGCCAGGAAGACCAGAAATGACGCGTGGACGAACGTTACACCAAGTCATGAAAGTGTTCGAGAGCGCACGCAGATCGAAGAGTGAGCCTGAACGGGAATGGCTTTGAGCGAACTGTCCCTCCGGTGTTGATGAATTCCATCGCAGGCGGTGTGATTTCACTGCCATGGTAATCGAGCCCCTTGTGGAATTCGAATGCCCGGAGCAGTGTTGCGATGGCGATGAAAAGCGAATTCACAGCCATAGATTCGTCGACCGTATCCAAACGCCAGATCGTCACACCGCGCGTTCGGCTGCCGTGCTTTCGACTCTTCCGATTCTAAAAAAACGTTCGGGTATAAAGGCGTCTGGATCATCGAAGAGGGCAGGGTCGTGCGTGATGGACCTTGTCGAGTTGCAAATGTGATTTTTCTATTTTTTCAGCCCAGAGCCGTTGTAAACACCAACCATAGGTTGTTCAGGACCATAGCGCCTTTCGGGACGGTATAGTCTCGATACGTGAAGTCCTGTTTAGACAGAGCCATTAGCACTCGGCACGCATAGCCTAGTCAGGATGTTCACCTCGGTCGCTACGTGCGGTGCGCCAATCGCCACGACTAGCCGCCATCTGAATCAGGTAAGGACACGCACGGTCACGCACGATAGCGAAGAAGTGTTTACCGAAAAACCTCCTTTACAATCGCTTCAATGTACGGAAGACGATCGCAGTCACCAAACGTCGGGGGTCGATCTCCGATCAGAGTGTCAAGTTCCTCTTGAGCTTTGCGACTGACATGAGGATCGAGGATCATGACCAAGATAAAGTAGGCGCAGTGCCGTAGAGCTCTGTTGAGGTATGAGTAGCTGCAGATTCGAACCACAGCCGACGAACCGTTTCAGCGCCCACGAAGCTAGAGAGCGGCTTGTCAACGACAAAAATCGATGTTGAGACGAGGACATAGTTACAACGTCGTACCACTGGTCCAGGCGACATCTTCGTCCGAAAGGTTCTTGGCTTTTTTGCAATCGTTCAATAATGCGCAGAAGTTGAGCTTTGAAGTGTCATCGAGCACGAGCTGCAATATGGGTCCCTCAGTACATAGCTCTGAGTGATAGAATTATATTGCGTGTGATGGCTTCGCCAGCCAAGCCCATGAAGAACGAAACGGAACGAGCAAATAATTCCTGTTACAAGGTCAATTTTGTCGTGGTACTTTGTACAGATCGGTAGTACCAAGCTGGAGGGCAAGTAATCGACTGTTGGAAGTATATCAACAATCCCTCCGCCAGGACTGAGAACTTCTAAAAAGCGGTCTGCAAGACCATTTTATTTCTTCCAAGTTTTCGTCGCCCGAAATCTTGAGAGGCGGGCCGCCAAATAGTAGACGCAGCCACCCGACGCAAGTTCGCCTCAAGATCGTCTTTGAGCTCCCCGGAGACAAGGTCACGAACGAGAAGAAGTGCTTCGTGCTCTTGTACAGGGAAAAAGTGCATTGGGAAATGAAGTGCGTCATGTGCACCACTGGCACGCCGATGTTTGTGTCATCTTCGACGTTCAACATAGCCTTAAGCGAGAGAATGCTTCCGGAACCTATCACTCACTTGTTCCCATACTTTTGAGCAGAAAGTAGGTTGGTTCTCTCCATCAGTTGGCTTGCCTACCAGTGTACGCCTGAGCGGCATTTACCTAACGGTAAGTAAGTTAGGCTTACCATGATCCAATCAGGCCGAGAAGAGGTTACCGCAGTCATCTTGTCAAGGATCTCCGATGCGATGGCTGCGTTTGCTACCACCACGATGATGCCGCCTCACGCATTCAACGAATATATGGGCCCATGCTGGTTTTTCCACTCGTCCAGCTGCAAATGCGTGTTGCCCAGAAGCGAGAGTCCAGGAACAGACGGTGGGAGGTTTCGGTTCGCTCGACTTCGACGTAACCAAACAGCAAGGGCAATGAATGCCCCCGAAACCAACGTCGTTTTCCAGTTAGGATCCATGGCGACTATTAGAAGCGGAGGACGAGGGTAAATCGGCACGGTGATTTCTCTCAAATTCTCATGGGATGCTCTTATAGACAACTGTTCACCCTTCTTCATCTTGGAATCGTAAGGTAAGGGCCGGGAAGGCATGACCATCGACTATGCAAGCAATATGCAACTCGTCTTTGATGAGTTCCCGTAATACTTAACTGCGGCTACAGCATGGCCTTCCACTCTACCTATGAACATGGTGGCATGAATTCACAAGGATCAGACGTAAGCTTTACAGTCTTACCAGCGCTCATCAGGCTTCGTTGGGGGTTATCGCGACAGTTACCGGCAACTTCACTCGCGTGAATGGCGGCCGCCCCCCAGACCGTGGAAGGTGCCTAACGACTTCCCTCGTTCGAAAACGATCTAGCTACGTATCTTGTGTGTATGCTGTCACTTGTTCGTCTTCATTTTTCCACGCAAGATTGACTTCTAGAGTTTGCACGGCGCGACTTATATCGTACGGTGGGTGGCAGCCCGACCGGTCGGTGATTTCAACTTTATCACCGTCCCGGCTTCACTCCACAATTTATTATGCACCCTAATATCAATGTAAATGCAGCTTTTTTGACCGGACTCGTCGTGTTCTCTTTACTCTATGGTACGTCCTTCAATACAGAGGTCGGACCGTTGTCACCCACTTGCGAGATGTCTGACAGGTGCCTATTTTGTCCTCTTCCCGGGGAGTCTTTATGTGCTTCTCTACAAGAAGGGGGCTGGCCGAGCAAACTATATCATTCTTAAGGGAACAGTCTTGCAATTTGTTTTAATTACTGTTTGGTTGACACCCGTCACTTATGTGGAACTCTGCTTGAGCTAATGATCTCGTTTTTTGAAGCTACGGGATCTGCTGGGACCGGATATACATGGCAGCCTTTATAACAAACGGTGGCACTCCCGATGGCCCCTTTTTGTTCTTGACTGAGCTAAATTAAATGACTGGTGCGTATGATTCCGCGTGAACTTGTCTCCAGTAAAAATATGTTTGCAGGCGGGAACTTTCCAGTACGGCGCTTTGGGCAGTAACAGGTGCCCTCGGGGATATCATGTTTGTGAGCGTGATTTATGCGTCGTTCTGCTGTATTTCCAGATCTACCGACTTTACGTCGTCTGGGACCGTCGCCTTCGACCCTGCATAGTGCCCTTTATTGATGGGAAACTTAAGTAGGCTTGGACGTTCAAATAATTACACCGTCGTGCTAATCACCTCTGTAGCGACTACGGTTGGTCTGATATCCATGTTAGACAACCCTGTCACGATGGCATACGCAACTGAGCTTAGTCGCTGGGTCTATGCGTTCCTAAGTTTCAACTTGGCCCAGAATATCCTCGTGAATGTGCTCGTCATTGCTCGAATCTGGCGAGTCAATGCCCGGAGTGCTTCATTCCTTGTCGGTACCAACCTTTGGCCAGTCATCATTGCTATGATGGAGAGTGGAGCGTTGTACAGTTCGTCCGTGCCCATCTTCCTTTTGGTGAATACCGTCGTTTTCACACACCTCCGCTCTTCTGACCAACTGTTTTTCGGCGTCAGACTTATGCATGCCATAATAATGCAGCTATGGTATGCCCCAATATTTCCGGGTTCTAGTCGACCTAACGTGGATCCTCAATAGATCTTGACAGACATGGTACTGCCTATCAACATTATCATCGGTTCGTGTTCCGTTTACGCACAACTATCTGACCTGTGTTACTCTTGTCTAGTGCGGGTCGGCTTGGTCTCTCGTCAAACGGCAACAGAACTAGCAAAAACGGTGCGAGCAGTACCATCGTTTTCGCTCACCCGAGCAATAGCAGAGCCTATCCCCTCAACAATCTCGCGGTGGCTGCACCACCGCCTGAGGACAACAAAAGAGGCGGCGCCCTAGACCGTCGTGATTTCGAACACCCGAGTGAATTGCCCGTTGGAGATCATCCCATAGATGGACTTGCTACTACTACATACTTACATTCATCACATTTCCTTATCGGACACCGCACTCTTCTCGCGACGCGCTGCCTCCAGGTTGCCACTTTCCTTCAGTCTCGTAGTAAGCTATACTCTACACTCGTACTGATTAGTATAGGACTTACTTGACCGTCTATCTAGTTCGTGTTCCCTCAGCATCACCACGGTTCAAACCTGCCCACCGGAGGAAGATTGTGCTAACTTGGCACGGTGGATCAGCCTGAGGGAACGAAGTTGCAACAATAAGCCCGGAGACGTACCGCTTTCGTGGTGGGGAGAGCAACGTGGTCAGGATCTCGGTCGGATAGGTGTACTGGCTGGATTTACGATGACGACTGGTCCACCAGCGGTCGCCACTTGGAGACTTGAGAAGAGTGACGGCTGGAGGAAACGAGAGAGACCAGGCAACTTGCGAATATTGGGAGGGAAATCAAGCACAGTGCGATGCACACAGGCAAATTGCGTGAACCTGTCTGCCAATTTCTTGCCTGCGTCGCCGGATGGCGGATTAACTGGCTCCAGAAGACACCGCGACCTTGTTCAATGAGCTCAGTTGCATCGGTAAGATTTCCATAACGAACACAAGCCGAAAACGTATCAACTGCTAGAGTTGTCACGAGTTGTTTGAATAGCGCAAGATTCTGGGACAGAGATAGTAAAGTAGCGAGATGGTGAACACGGGTGCAAAAACGTTTGACAAGCCAAAACTGTGGTTCAGCTGCCTGGATCTATTGTTTGACACATTCGAGGTCGGCAGAAGATACTGTCCGGGAAACGTCAGAGCATTGGCAATGTAGGTTGAATGTTTCCTGGGGATCGCCCATGTCGTGTGTAGGTGAGTACTTGAATCGAGTATGGAGGCAGCGAGCGAGAGGCTAGGGCCCGAGGACGAAGCTCGATGGGGGAAGTTCCGACGATCCGAGGGAAAGTGCCTCATCGAGGTCAGGCAGTGTTCCAAGCCGGGCGAAACGACCATGGAGGTAATCCGCAAGATTGTCAAGTGAATCAGCTCGATCGGGACCTCTGGGCAAAGTCCTAATACATTCCGTTCGAGGGCAAGTGCTTCGTCGGTGTTCCGAAATGTGTGAAACGGGCATGGAGGTAACCCGCAACGCCGCTCAGTGAAGCGGCTCAATCGGGGTGTCCTTGGGGGAGAAAGTTCTGATGCATTTCATTCGCGACAGCGATGTATCCAGATAATCTGCCAGTTCACCCCCCACCAAGCGTCAACGCGTCACTAGTGATCATTCACTCAACCATCTGGCTGCAGCATCTTCCTAGCCGTATTTCAGCTCCAGGTTTGGAGTATCTGTTCTCAACCGCTCCACGACCACGGGTGCTCTCCGTCCGATGGAACAAAGCCGCGACCGACTTGCAACCTTGGCGAGGTTTGACTCACACGTACGTGGTTACGAACTCCCTAAAATAACATACACTAGGCGAATCTTCAAGAAGCCCCCGCCGCTATTTCACGCAGCTCGAAATCCGGTCGCCGAGGCAGTTGCTCTCTACGGATTTTCTGCTCAGAAGGCGCTTCGAGTGAGGTGTGCCCTTCTGAGAACATTGTAAATGGGCCGGGATGGCCAAGAGACCTCCCGACCACTGGGCATACTCGGACTCGGCAAGTTCGAGCGCGACATTCAAGTTAGTGGCATGGGTCACTCTCTCGCCCACCATGTATGTAACTATTGTAGTCTGCTTCAACACCACTTTCCATTCGTCTATCATTATTCGGGGTTCGATGTGCAGGATTGATCCAACAGGATTCGGTTGTGATCTTGAAATACGGGATAGCCATACGATCCGAGAGATGATTGACAGATTCCACGCGAGCCCAAGCGCTGCATGCCGCGCAGTGCAGTACCAGAGGGGCGATGCCCACGAAATTAAATCAGTAACCTAACCATGCTATGATACGTGGGTTTCGACTGTCCACTGGCAGAGTCGTACGAAACATATGAGACGTCACGGCTTACGTCCTTCTGAACTTGAAGTAAAACCAAGCATCCTTCCACCTACCTACCAGTGACGGGAGACGGTTGATGGGTCCCATCAGCGGTCGGCGCCCATGCCTCCCAACTCCTGACCTTTTTCTTGAAGATGTTTTCTGTTGGATTTGTCTCTTCCTCCCTGAGTTCATCACCGGAATTTGCCGTCTCAGAGTCTTAAGACCCTCTCCGAGCTGACCAAAAATCCGTGGAGAAGACCATACGCGATCTATACAGTTCACCGATTGGCAGTGATTGATGGCATCTTCAAAGACCCCAAGATGAGCTATGCGACTCACCCACGATATCCACGGTTCACACTACTACTGCATCTCGGGGTATCTCTCTTCCGCTGGACGGGGTTTCTTGCACGCTCTGGCTTCCCAGTCCTTTTATCTGGGTCCGCAAGTCGGACAGGTCCGGGCTGGTTCTTGGCATCTTCGCGTTTATTCTTGTTTCGTTATTTGACAATTCTCTTTCCCGGACTCCTCTCCCGCGCTATAACGTTCATTTTCCCAACGTCGTCCATCCTGGCTGGTCGGTGACGTCCACGGTCATGGTCCTGGGGCTTCGACCATTTCTTGGGGTATTTATCATTTTGGCGTTGTCCTTTCACCGGTGTCGTGCTCTGGACAACAATGGGCTCTCGTGGGCTAGGGGGTCCCACAGCAGAAACGAGGTATGCTCTATATTTCAACGACTCGCAGTTGACGCAAAGTGGACACTATCCTATAGACACTGGGACCAAATCAGCTGATAGAATGCGGGACACTGAATATTTCACTTTCCTCCGAGATGAACAACCACTCACGAAGAGATATATCGTATCACGTCCTAGCGTTCGAACCAGGAGGAAAGGCCACAATGTCCCTTGTTGGTTACCAGCCGTCATCTCTCCATTGGACCGTACAATATCCTGCAGGTGTGATCGTGGTCATCCTTCATAACAGTAATGTGCTCAGCAACGGATCCTCCAGGTACCCAGCTTTTTGTAGTACTTTTGAACCCCTTCGGCACATTCCTGGGTGTTCTCCCAGCTGCGTACACGGTAACTCGTGAGTCTACTCATCTTTCTCCTGCTACATACTTGACCTCCCTTTTACAGCAGGTTCGACAGATTGTCTGACCAAGGCCGAATCGTCTGTTTCTGGCCGCCTCATACCATGCGGTTCCTGGGAAATGTCTTTTTCTGGAGGGAAGCCACCATACTCGGTCGGCATCGTGGGTCTTGAATCTGGCAGTGTACACAATTACTATGTGCCATCTGGAGAACATATTCTCTCATACGCGAGCGGCGGGGAGCTTTCGGGACAAGTTGTCGGTAAGTTTTCTTGTCAATTGGCGACAATTTAGTGGTTGAATTAGAGGGCGTGCTTTGCCTCTCTTTGCGCGTGGATATTTTGCCATGCCTAATAGTTTTCGTTAGCGATGCGTGAGTCGTTCAGTTTATTACACCCCGTGTCGAGGAACGTCAGTGTCTTATTTCCAACTACGTGTTCTTCTCGTCTGGTCAGGAATGGCATGTTTGGCACGAGTTCTATCATTAACATCGCTACGACTCAAGATACGCCACTAGCAGACTCATCTGATGCTTTTTCAAAATGCCGACCAGCACAACCCAGGGATCTGCCCTTTCGTCTGCGTGAAGCACCACGTCCGACAGCATTCAGATTTCGCCGTACCCTTCCTGATCACCCTCATATGCAATTGAGCAGAGACTTGGCTACCATCAACAACCATGCAGACACGGTCATCGTCGCTGTCTGCGTTTCACTGGGTGGTATAGGAATCGTGGCGATCGCCATCTATGCCATCATGATGCGTCGGCGGCAGAAAATCCTGGATGCTCAGGACACCGCTCCAAGACCGTTTGAGGTTGCTGTGCCAGCGGTGACGACGTTGATGATAACGCGCGACCTGACTTCTCCCCCTACGCTGGGCGTTCCCCGGAGAATTTACTCACAAAGCAGGGGGAGATCCAGGTTCTCCGCGAGGATCAAGCGTTCTGCGTCGGCACCAACTACAGCTGCGCCCTCCCAGCCTGGCCCGTCCCGCAATACACGCAAGCAACCCCTCCTGCCTGACACATCCCTACTCACGAATCACGCTGGTCCATCCTCCTATCGTGCCCCACCTCGCTCTTCGACACACCTTCTCACCGCCATACCGCCAGATCCACAGCCACAGTCCGATTCACGCGTGCAGCCCGAACAGTCATCTTCTTCCTTTCCCATGGGCGCACAACGCCAGCGTACAGCTGGCGTTTCCGCATCCCGCTCGGCCTCTGTCCGAGAGCAGCACTCCGCCAAATACGCGCTCTGGCTCTCTCGTTCCGCAAGCGAGTTGTACGGCGCCACACCCTCTGATACCCGTCATCGTCTGCCCGAGTATAGCTCGCACGACCCACTCGCCTCGTGGGGCAGGTACTATGCCCAGCACCGCGACGAGGGTGAGCTCCACGTAGACACGCTCCTCCGCCCCACGAAGTACTTGCGTCAGTGGCATTCTGCATCACCGGTGGTGCATGTCCAACGCGCACGTTCGGAAGAGGAAGTGGAAGTGGCAGCGGCGCCTATATTCCAACGACCGGATGCCAGTGTGGTGCAAGAGTTACCGCCGCCGTACCAGAAGCTGACCGGATCCGGTGCCAATGTTTAACGTTGGAGACGGCAGTGTTGGTGATGTTGGACTGGCTTTCCGATCGGGAGAGTAACTGATCTGTGAAAGCGGCAATGTGTACCAATAGCAGTAGTCTCGTGGTAGGATGATCATCTGGAGTGTTTATGTTTGAGGATGCACAGTTCGAACCCGACCGAAGCGACAGAACCATCGTATTGGTACAACCAAAAAAAACAGGATGTTGGCTACTGGATCTGAGCTCCATACCCTCTGATGCCCTCGGCGAAGTCCCACGACGTCTCCAGATGCAGTGAATCTGAGATCCGTACTCCAGCAGCTGTGATAGTTGCAAGTTGATACTGGACAGAGAATAAGAACGTGCTCAGATGCGTGGCTAGGTACAAATGGGACTAGGCAATAGACGAACCTTGTTCAAACTTCGAGCGTCGCGGTAGAAAAGAACACGCATGCTATCCCCCAATATTTTTCGTGCTTGTTCTTCTGTCAATACATCCTCATAACCCTCGACGGCCTTGCGAAGTAGTGGTTGTGCGATGTAAGCCCCGTACCCGGTGGCGATCGTTGAAGCCGTATATGTCGTCCCCAACAAATCGACAAACGACAAGAACCTGCATTAGATGATACATCGGCCCCTCCAAGAAAACATGTGGCGTCACCACGCACCTCTTCCCATCTTTGAACCCACCAATGATGAGCGAATTCCAGAGAGGATTGAGCTTCGAGCGCCGTCCGTACATGACTTGCGACAAAAACTCGTGTGTTTCCACTGGGCCTAGCTCGTGTCCGTCCTGTGCTGCGAATTCCCCGACTGCGATGTCGTCGAGCAATCGCTGTATGTACTGAAAGTCGGACATGTCACCGCTTGCGCCGATGACGGTATAATCCCCGACGGCCTGGAGACGTTGCACGTCCTTGAAACGCGCAAGCGAGCCATATGATGCTGGACAACGTTCTGAATGGGCGCGCGCATAGTCGATAAACGACATGGACGTACCGAGATTGTCGGCCGCCATCATGATACCATCCTTGAATTTGATGGCGAGGACGCTCGTCCCAGTGACGACTGGCTGTTGTGTGCGTTGGACGCTTTCTGCGAACGCATCCTTGGTCCGATTGTTAGGTCTTGGGTGGAGAGGGTAGGTCCCATATGGATCGATCGCATCGTTTCTCTTTCGCCGTCAATGCATCAGAACTGGTACAGTCGACGAGAGATTGACTTACGGGGCGGCCCCAGTTGGTGGGGAAGTGGTCCATGATGGTATGTAGATGGTTTCGGGATCGACGCGTAAGCTCGACGCGCACGCTAGATAGTGTTTACCCGTATTTGTTATCTCTTGTACTCCTGACATGACGACCCCGCACACGCCCACGTCGTTTATCCAGATCACACCCTCGGTCCTTCCCCAAACTCCCACTCCGGCGACGCGTGGACGAGGCGCAAAACGCGGCAGGAAACCGAGGGGTGCCGTTCTCACTTCAGGCCCTGTAAGTCACCAAGCCAATGTAGCAGCGGGGGGGTCTACTGGAGCAAGTGTGGTCGGTATGGGAGGGCCACAATTTACGCCCGTGCAATGGACAAATCCAACCATTCCCACTTCTGGGTCTTCAACGCCTATCCCAGTTACCACTTCCGTACCTACGTCAGCATCTGCAAGTCAACCCATCGCTGATGCTTCAGCTGCTGGTCCTAGCGTTGGTGCGAGCGATGTTGCCATGGACAGTGGGGGCGAAGCTGGTCCTTCTACTTCGACTGCGATACCAGCTGGAGCAGCGACTTTGACAATCGCTACGAACGGTGCTATTGCTGCAACAGGTGGAAGCGCAGGCACTCCGAAACCGGGGGCTGGTGCCGGGGATGAAGACGGTGAAGGAGAGGATGAGCTTTTACCTGCGATGGCCGACGATGATTATTCGGCGCAGTTGTCGTGGCAGAGTGAGAGCAAAGACAATCTAAGGTGTGTATTATATATGACGTGTTTACTCTCGCCCACGAGAAGGTATCATCTGACACATCGGTATTACAATGCAGGGTGTTGATGGACAACTTTAGTCCAGCGCAGTATGACCGCTTCGAGGCGTACAGACGGCATGCGTTGCCCAAGCAGGCTGTCAGAAGAGTAAGTCTTGCCACTGCACACATGGTTATCGTCCGGGATGACGAGTCCTCGGACGAAGGTAATACAACAAACCACGGGACAGCAAGTCTCTCAGCCTGTCGCTCAAGTTGTCGCTGGCTTTGCAAAGGTGTTCGTGGGCGAAATAGTAGAGAAAGGTAAGCTCTCTTTACCTGTCGCCTGCCTTCGCGTCGCGGCATTCCCGCATGTTAAACCCGCTTCTTTGAATTCTGCGACAGCGCGAGCAGCTCAAGCACGCCGAGGCGAGACCGGTCCCCTATCCCCCGACCATTTACGAGAAGCATACAGGCTCTACCAGGCAGAGACGGGAAGAGTAGGGAGTGCGAGATCTGGAAGAGGGAAAAAATTGTTCGTGAGATGATTGGCATTACTGTATGGTTGTCGACCTTTGTCTTGCCTCGTGCATGAACGGTATCTTCACCCGCTGTATAAAACCTTCAGGATGAGTCAGGGTAAGTGCATGGATAGCAGCATGTCATTTGGACGATTTGCAAAACTATGCCAAACTCAAATATTCGGTGGGCATATGATGGCACACTCACTGGTATGTATCAAGCATTAATGGGGTAGTGGTAACCTGGGTCGTTGCCATCGACCCGCCGGGGGTTCGATTCCCTCTTAATGCACTCTTTTTTTCTTTCCTTTTTTTCAACAATCCTGAGTGCTTGTATCAAACACTTTTGACAGGTTCTTCTGCTTAAGTAAGGAACCACAGCGGTGTGTGACTGTGACTGTGACAAGCTGTACTTAGCAGATACCGGATCAGCATATTTTCTGTGCACGCGTGTTCGCAGTTGACCATCACCACACCACTTCAGACTTTGTTCCATTCAAACACATGTCTGAACAAAAGGCAAACCCATACCTCGCACACCTTCCGCAAAGCCAGAGAGGCACGGGATCTAGCACCCCGAAAACTGCTGAGAGCGAGCCGCTTTTTGGTTTCCTACCACGCAAAGTGACCGCCAATCAAGTCCGCAAGGCATTGGTAGGATCGACTAATCAATTATATCAGTCCCGGATTCATTCACCTCATGTTCTCTTGTACTTTCAGGAACACGACATGAACCCCTTCACTAAACTTCCGCATACTCCTCAGTACAGGAAAATACTGGAGGTACGACGAAAACTCCCTGTTTATGGACAGATGGACGAATTCTACAAGATGGTATGTCAAAATTTAACCTTTAATTGTGCCATGACTGTCGTTCCGGTGCGATTCAATGTTCATGTCAAGCATACTGACGACATGTTCGCAGTTCAACGCGAACCAGATTATCGTCATGGTTGGCGAGACTGGATCTGGCAAGACTACACAGTAAGTTGGCGGCAGAGAGAGATTCTTTCCTGTCTGTCTTTTTGAAACCGCGAACTTATAGACCGGTCTCTTTTCGTCGATAGAATACCCCAGTTTGTCGCGTTCTCGGACCTCCCCCACACCAAGGGAAAGATAGTTGCTTGTACGCAGCCACGACGCGTTGCTGCCATGTCAGTTGCCAGGCGTGTTGCAGACGAAATGGACGGTGAGCTGCTACTAACCTTAAATGTCCATGTCTGCTTATGTTTGCCATGCCTTCTGCATGACGTAGTTCAACTTGGGCGACAGGTCGGCTACTCGATACGTTTCGAAGACATGACCGAGCCTGGTACCACGTTTCTCAAGTACATGACGGATGGTATGCTTCTTCGCGAAGCCATGAACGATCCAGAGCTTAACCGCTATTCGACCATCATCCTCGACGAGGCTCACGAACGAACCTTGGCCACCGATATTCTCATGGGTCTCTTGAAGGACCTCGCTAAGAGACGTTCCGACCTCAAAATCATTATCATGTCCGCCACCCTCGACGCGCTCAAGTTTCAGAAGTACTTTGCTATCAAAGAAGGTTCTACCGCGCCATTGTTCAAGGTACCCGGACGCACGCACCCTGTCGAAGTCTTTTATACGCAGGAACCTGAGCCTGATTACGTCGAGGCAGCGATCCGGACGGTTTTAATGATTCACCGCGCGGAAGATCCAGGTGATATCTTACTTTTCTTGACCGGAGAGGAGGAGATAGAAGATTCTTGTCGGAAAATTAAACTAGAAGCTGATGATCTTGTCAACCAAGATCCAGAGTCTGTCGGTCCTCTCGTCTGTATCCCGCTCTACTCGTCCCTTCCACCTCAACAACAACAGCGAATATTCGACCCCCCTCCACAAGCTCAGACACCCGGTGGTCCTCCAGGAAGAAAAGTGGTCATCTCGACGAATATTGCGGAGACGTCCTTGACAATCGACGGCATTGTTTACGTTGTCGATCCTGGCTTTTCTAAGCAAAAGGTGTATAACCCGCGCATACGAGTCGAGAGTTTGCTGGTGAGCCCGATATCGAAGGCTTCGGCTCAGCAGCGAGCGGGACGTGCCGGGCGAACACGTCCCGGAAAGTGCTTCAGGTTGTACACTGAAAAGGACTTTATGTCCGAGCTCGAGGAACAGACACACCCGGAAATTCTCAGGAGCAACTTGGCAAATACTGTGTTAGAGTTGGTCAAGGCTGGAATCAAGGTACGAGTGTTTGCTGACGTCGACAGGTGGTCGTTCATGCGTCCGTGTCTAGGATCTTGTCCGGTTCGATTATGTAGATGCTCCTGCACCAGAAACGCTTATGCGAGCTCTGGAATTGTTGAACCATCTGGCGGCGCTGGACGACGATGGGAACCTTACTGCACTGGGGAGCATCATGGCCGAGTTCCCGCTGGATCCTCAGGTGCGTGCTCATTTACACGCTCCCGGGGACACTCAATGATGTTGCCTTCAGCTTTCGAAAATGCTTATATCCAGCCCTGAGTTCCATTGTAGTAACGAGATTCTGACGATCACTGCAATGCTGTCTGGTAAGGCCACAATTGACCTTGTGCCCTGAACGGACGCTAATCTCGACTGCAGTGCCGAACGTATGGCTTCGACCAAATAATCAACGTAAAGAGGCAGACGCTGCGAAGGCTTTGCTTACCGTTCCAGACGGCGATCACTTAACTTTGCTCAACGTGTACAACTCTTATATGGAAAGTAAGCAACTATTTGCGATCTATTTTCTGCATCGATCGTTTACATGTCGCGCAGACAAGGGCGAGAAGAGTTGGGCTTGGAACAATTACCTTTCTGCACGTGCACTCGCTCAAGCTGAGAACGTCCGCCAACAGCTGGAGCGTACTATGGAGCGCTACGAAGTAGCCCTTCTATCCACCGCAGACGAGAGAAAGAGGTACATGAACATTAGGAAAGTATTGTGTTGTGGCTTCTTTATGCAAGTCGCACACAAGGAGGGTGAAAAAGGCAACTATCTGACGGTCAAAGACAATCAAGTACGTCGAACATATTCTTCGTTTTTTTTTCGCGGTAAGAGTACATTAACCGGATGACGGCGCTAGGTCGTTGGTTTACACCCGTCTTGCGGTCTAGATACACAGCCGGAATGGGTCATCTTCAATGAGTTCGTCCTCACGACGAGACATTATATCCGGACGGTGACGGATATCCGGCCTGAATGGTACGTGGTGTATTTCCAGTCGGGATACCGACTCTGATGACGGCTTTGACAGGCTGCTGGAATATGCCCCCGTCTACTTTGATGTCTCAAGTTTCGCAGATGGAGAGACGAAGCGAGTGCTGCAACGTATTGTTGACAAGAGGGCGCGCAAGTTTGGACGTGTCGAAGAGGACGTGGGACCGGCCAAGAAGAAGCAGAAAAAGAAAGAATAAGTGGTGTTCCTCACCGATGTCTACTGGGCAAGCTATTATATACTATAGATTTTCCACCCCCATAAATACTTTTTCCTTGGAGCCGATGAGGGTAACTTTGGAAGTAAATTGGTGTCTAGGATGGTATCTAGGTCGGATACCAGTTTCCACAAGTCGCCACATGGCAAGTTCGTATCCTGCCAGTGCCCCGAACGCAAACATTAATGTGAATCAAACCATGTCCATGAGACAGCCGCCAGCCCATCCTTCAATGCAGGAGAATTCGAAAGAGCTGCACACTTTCGTAGCTGTGGAATTACCCACAACCAAACTTTTGGATGCCGCAGCATGTAAATTTCTCGAGATGAGTACTGTTATATGTGATTCACTGCCTTTGCCTGCCGCAACTCCCCCCCCCCTTTTGCCTTTGGCCACTCAGCCTGTGATGCATTCACGTTCATTATCCCCTTTGAGCTCCCTGTCATCCCACACTGCCAGTGAGCTCTGGTCGCTTCTCGCTCAAAAACACCCAATATTCGGCAAGTGCAGTACAACAACCAATGGTTTTCCGAGTGGCTTTTCAAGCTCGATCCAGGTACGAGCATCGCTGTCATTTCTTGCACGTCACAACACTCTGCAATCGGGGTGTTACAGTTGAACGAAACACCAGGATCGTCTCCAAACTCTAATTCTAGCCAAGCCTCGAATTGATCACCGACATCTCATCCCCTGTAGTCCGCTTAGGAGCAAGCGTTCCAAGAAACTACCCGTTCCTTCGACATTCATTCAGTGTGTGTTTTTGGAGCCGCTACAGAAAACGCTTTAGCGACAGACAACACAGTGAGTACATAACGGAGACTCACAGGTTACCATTTTCAGACGTAAGGGCTCGCCGTGGGCCCGATGTCTCGGGCATTGGTTTCGCCAGCCAGGGCCGCCGCCGTCCGCAACCGAGTCACGTAGGCAAAGTTGGGCAGCGCAGCTACGACGATGTAGAGGAGCGCGAGCACGAATTTGTTGCACAACATGGTAAGTCGAGTTATGAGTGGGTGAGTTTTGCAAGAGGTTCGCTCAGGTGGGTGATGATGGGTTTTCAACGTCGAAGAGTCGATTTTAAATGCATGCGCCAAGGGAGGCCACGAGCTGGACCATACGGGGCAGACGTCTTCTATCACGCCAATGACGAGTCATTGGAAAACCAGAAGAAAAGAAGACGGGGGTGGCGTCCACTGTCATAGGTGTATCTTCACTGCGAGGTAGGTAGTCAGTGCCGTTTCATCTCGACCGTTACATAAGCAGGTTTCAAGGAAAACAATGAAGTTAGTCCAACCACGGTTGATTTTCCGTTTTCGATCTTGCAAACTCTGTTTATCTTTGCATTACTGGCGGCAAAATAATTCAATATTCGTATTGCCCTCATCATTTTACCAAGTACGGTCGACGTTCAACATTAAGAAGGTCAAACTCGGAACGGTTCTAGTTTGTATAAGCAGCCCCCCGGTGCAACTCTGAAACTCTGAGATCGCTTTGCGCTTTGCAGGTGCGCCTCAGTAGAGCCATTCTGGATTTAGATACCAAGGAGTCAACACGTTTTAAATGATGTGTGTTCGTGACGTGTCTGAGAGGGGAGCAGCCCGGTATAGTAATGATGTGCTGGGCCGGGCCTCAGGGCCTCGGGCCCGGCCCACATAGATCTGGGCCTGGTGCCTGCAGAAATTTCTATGTAAGTAAACTACTACTCAATCACACTCAAATTCCTGACTCAAACCATAACTCAAATGTAACCCCACGACAGCCCCCAAGCCAGCTACAGGACGAAGATGTCTACCAATAAGCTAGCAGCTATACAAAGCCGAGGAAAACTGAAGAGTGATGTGTTCTCACGACTCGGATTGAGACCACAACTCACCTGAGTCACCTCCAACTTGTTTGGGTCATATCTCAGGCGTTTTCGCTTCGTTCCGCTTGACCCAGGGATCAATTTACGAGCGGCGTCTGGGGGTACCAAGGTGTGGGCGCTTGGCTGAGGTGTAGGCGCGTTCTGAGGGTGTTTGTGGATATGGTAGGTCAAGGCGTGACGCGCCGCTACGATGTTCATACGGTATCGAGCTGCCCGTCAACCAACTTCGTCCTCGTGTCGCTTCTCGCTCAAAAACACCCAATATTCGGCAAGTGCAGTACAACGGCCAATGGTTTTCCGAGTGGCTTTTCAAGTTCGATCAATGTTCAAGCATAACTATAATTTCTTGCACGTCACAACACTCTGCAATTGGGTGTTACAGTTGAATGAAACACCAAGATCGTCTCCAAACTCCAATTCTAACCAAGAATTGATCACCAACATCTCATCCCCTGTAGTCCATTTAGGACCAAGAGTTTCAAGAAACTACCCGTTCCTTCGACATTCATTCAGTGTGTGTGTTTGTCGGGGCCACTACAGAAAACGCTTCAGCGATAGTCAACACAGTGAGTACATAACGGAGACTCACGAGTTACTATGTTCAGGTTGATAGTGGTGAGGGCTTTGCGCTGGCCCTACGAGCTCTCGGGCTTTTATTTCGTTCTCCGAGTAGTCAGCAGTAGTGTCGACAGGTCCACTCGGCAGCGCAGCTACCACGGCGACGATGCTGAGGACCGCGACCACGAGTTTGTTGCATAACATGGTGTACACGGGTGGAATCGAGTTATGAGTAGGTTAGTTTTGCAAGAGGCTCGCTCAGGTGGGTGATCATGGGTTTTCAACGTCGAAGAGCCGGTTTTAAATACATGCGCCAAGGAAAGGGGTTGGACCATTTTCGTACTTCAGCTCACCCAACACCCTCACACACACAAATGTAAGGGGCCAGGGGCAGCTGCTATCGCGCCAATGTTGAGTCCATGTGAAAGCCACAAGAAAAGAAAATGAGGGTGACGTCCGTTGTCATGTGTGTCTATACTGCGAGGTAGGCAGTATCGTTTCATCTTGACTGTGAAGCAGATTTCAAGGAAAACAATGGGTCCGAGATAAGTTAGTCTGATTGACGTTGGACGTACTGGCCCGATTGTCGGGACGCCTGGATATGCCCAAAGGTGTGCCTCAGGGACCCCCTCCGCGGGTCCGCACAGTTTTTGGGCTCAAACCGGTGTTCCATGCGTGCACCGAGATGCCTCGGGCAGTAAATAGTACCTCTCACAGACCCATTTTTGAAGTAGGCATCAATTATGGGACAATTCAACGATATGGAACCCACTTTGGGCCACAAACCTCTCAGAAACTTCATACAGAGCTGAGTCATATCTCACATATATCAGATAAGAAAAATTATTCACCGCTCACGACTCGGAGGTGGATAGATGATACCAGAAGACCCGACTGATCGGTTTGTTGCATCCAACGGAACACACGAGTTCAAATGCGATGCTGAGCGGGTGGACGTTTCCACAAGACACGTCAACGCGTGTGGCGTGTTCCTCGTGCTGCACGTTATGTTGAAGGGTGGCCCATCAATACCAGTCATTGAACAAGACAACGAGCGCGTTATCATCACACGCTCGCTGTCACACTGTGACGCCCCGTTCGGATGATAAGGGAAGCATTACTTTAGTGTCGACAGCGGTAGCAAACAATGTGCTGTCACATTGGAACATGCGAGTTTAAAGGACACGAAGCATACCGACGTCTCGCAGCTTGTGTTCATTCATTCGTACAAGAACTACTGGCACATGTTGACCACACTGATTTAGAATTCGATCCTGATCCCCCGCCTGGACTTGCATCAGGCTTCCAATAGAACCCTTCGGTGTCCCATTCTCCAGCTGTTTCTCCCTCTCGCATCCATCCCAACCTATTCTGCGTAAGCATCGCCACACGCACGAAAATCGTTGCATCCAGCTCCTGCAACCCCACCTTGTCTTCAGCTTCTTCTTCCCTCGCCACCTGTGCAACAGTTACCGTCCTTCCCTCGGGCGGCACACACCAGCCTTTTTGCCGCGTGCCGTACAGCGACGAATGGTGGGCGAGCGCACGTTGAGCCTTGCAGAGGTGCTCGTTAGGATGCACCACCGATGTCTGAATCATTGGGTACCATGCATCCGGGGTTTGGGCCAAGTCTGAGGTTGGCGTGGGAAGCGTATTCGGAGCAGGCTTGGTCCTTGGACCCGGAACCTTGTGCAAAAGGCTCTCCGTGCTCTTGTAGAAAGATCAGATGTCAAGTTGAGGGCATCCTCTGGAAATATAGTACAAGAGCAAGGCAGTAAAGATTTCAATGCCTTTCTTTCAGAAGAAAGGATTGAGAAGATGTAATTTTTCCCTCCAAATATGATCCTGTATCTGTTACGGTAGTGGTATACTTTTTCTCTCCATTACCGTTGGGACTACTTCACTCGCCTAGCCTTTTGCTAGTGCCCGTTGAGCGGTACGAGCCGCTCTAGCTTATGTCATCACTTCTCGCGCACGGACGCGCTTTCTCTCATACTCCGGAATCTTCTAGAGTATTCCTTCCGTATATGTAACTTCCCTTCTCGCGACTCGATTAGGGACATGGTCTGTGCGCAGACCTCAGTAGTATAAAGGCTCTGCCTTTCCACCATGTACATTATCTAGTTCTACGCAGTAACCTGCTAGCAATTAGTTTCACTCCAGACTCTTAGTGTGCGCACTAAGACATAGTCTGAGACCCAGCTCAGAAACGCTTTACGAGTCTTGAGGCCACTCCAGAGTGCCTCCTCGCTGTTCTAGTTGTTAGCGCCCAGCGTAACAAAAGAACTAGATCTTCCTCTCGCTTCTGCTCTTCAGCAGTAAAGCCGCCCCACCCTCGCCCAACATTTCCATCCAACGTCCCAGACGCGTCGGTCGTTCTTTCCGCGTTCCCTCTCCCGAACCGGAACCCATCGTCGTCGACAATCCGTCGCCGCCACACTCTCCCGCCCCGCCAAACCCTGAACCCGAGTTTTCCCCTTTGCCCCAGTTAGACCCCGAACCCTCATACCAACCCGAGGACCAGGGTCTAGGGCAGGAAGACGAGTCAGCACCCAGCGACGACGGCTATCAAAGCGATTGGCTCGACAGAACCCCCCACGTTTCCCCACACAACTCCCGCTCTCCCTCCCCGCCGTATTACCCTCCCGCAGACCCCTCTGACGACGAAGACGACGACGAGATGTCCGACAAAGGAAAGATCGTCCCCAAGGACTTCTCCGGACTCAACGAGGATGCCTCACGATGGCTCCTCGCCATGCGCACATACTTCGCCGCCAACCAAAATGCGTTCCCCGACGACGAGTCCAAAATCAATGCCCTCCTCATGAAAATGAGCGAAGGAAAAGGCAAAACGTTCTCCGAAGGCTGGATGGGCCTTCTCCTAGATGGGACCCCTACTCCGCGACAAAGGGAGTTCACCACCGTCTGTGAAGACTTCCATCGCGTCTTCCATCCCTTCGACGTCGGAGAGAGTGCTCGCATCGACCTCGGGAACCTAAACCAAAACCGAGCAAACAAGAAGGACGGATACGACACTTACGTCACGGAGTTCCAGCTCCTCGCCGCCAAGTCTGGAATCATAGATGAGAAAGCGCTCATCGAGTGGTTCATCCGCGGTCTCGACCCCCGCCTCGCAGAGTCTGTCCTCTCGTGCGAGAAACCCCCTACTACGCTTGCCGGATGGGCTGAGAAAACATCCGCTTTCCACGCGCAACACAAGCGCATTGACGACCTCCGCGCAGGGAAGCGCTACATTCCCACCTTCTCCTCTTCCTCGAAACCCTCGTCCAACCGAAGGGACCCCAACGCTATGGACGTAGACGCCGTCCGACTTACTCCAGTACAACGTGCGGAGTACATGAAGCAGAACAAATGCTTCGTATGCCACCAAGTCGGATGCCGCTCTACCAACCATCCCCGTTCCCCACGCAACGGACAAAACTCCCGAGGACCACCCCCTCGTCCCCCTCGCAACCCTCAGCGCACACGCGCCGCCGTCGTCACGCAACAAGAGCCTAAGCCCTCCCCACTCGTCGACTACTTGTCCGAGTTGAAAGGTCGAGGCACCCAACAAGAAGATGTCCTGAACGTGCTCAAAGCATGTTTCAATGAGGACGAAGAAAAGCTGCCCGTCGCAGCAACCAAGGTGGCCGAAGAATGGCCAAAGGATTTTTAGAAAGGAGGGAAGTTTCGACGTCTTCGCCTCCTCTTGTAATCGCCCCCGTAGTTTTGTCAAACCCAAATGCACAATCAATTCGAGTTCCAGTATCGTTATTCGTGCATCATGGAGGTCAAATCGTCGACACATTCGCCCTGGTGGACAGCGGCGCTAGCGGATGCTTCATAGACCGGGATCTAGTGAAGCGAAAGAAACTGCCGATGGAACGGCTACCCAAACCACTAAGTGCCCAAAACGTGGACGGGTCAAACAACCAAGGAGGAGTAATCAGATACAAGGTCAACATCTCCATTAGGATTGGAGAAACCGAGGAGGAACGGAGTTTCCTAGTCCTCAATATTGGTAAAGAAAACATGATCCTGGGATTGCCGTGGCTACGAGAGGCCAACCCGGTAATAGATTGGGCCACTGGCCACATCGATCTCCCCGATCAGATCAAGAAGCCCCGACACGACTCCCCTCGGGCAATCGCTCAACGGTACCTGGTACGGTACCTTGACTTGGACCCAGACTCCAAGATCGCCAAGCTCTGGAAGAAGCGAGTAGACGCTTCAGCAAGGGAAGCTTACCCTATTCGAAAAGCAACTATCGCGACAGAGATCGCCGCCCAAGTCACCAAGGAGAAAGCGGTTCTCCCTACCCCGTTCGCTGCCTTCGCGGACGTTTTTGACAAAAAGAACACCGAGGAACTTCCCCCATCCCGATCTTTCGATCACGCCATCGACCTCGACAAAGACTTTGTCCCAAAAGTCGCCAAGGTCTATCCCTTGAACCCGAAGGAGTCGGAAGCCTGCAAAGCTTTCGTCGAGGAACATCTCAAGTCGGGAAAGATCACTCCCTCGAAGTCTCCTCAAGCCGCCCCCTTCTTCTTCGTATCAAAGAAGGATGGCTCATTACGCCCCTGTCAGGACTATAGGTACCTGAACTCTCATACTGTCAAAAACGCCTACCCTCTCCCTCTCATTTCCGACCTCGTCGATCGCCTCAAGGGATCGAAGATCTTCACCAAGATGGATATCCGCTGGGGATACAACAATGTCCTCATCAAGCCGAACGACCGCTGGAAGGCGGCCTTCATTACTCCCCAAGGGCTGTTCGAGCCCACCGTAATGTTCTTCGGACTTTGCAACTCCCCAGCCACGTTCCAAGCTTTGATGGACCATATCTTCGGCGACCTTATGGCAGAAGGGTGGTTGATCATCTACATGGACGACCTCTTGATCCACTCCGCCACCTCCGCCGAACACGAAGCACGAACGATCCGTGTCCTGGAGCGACTTCGCGAACACAAGTTGTTCCTCAAACTGGAAAAGTGTTCGTTCGATGCCGAAGAAGTGGAATACCTCGGGATGATGGTCCGAGAAGGGCAGGTCAAGATGGACCCGACCAAATTGAAAGCCATTCGCGAATGGAACCCCCCGACCTCGGTGAAGGCAGTCAGGTCCTTCATCGGGTTTTGCAATTTTTATCGCAGGTTCATACAGGACTTCTCTCACATCGCGAAGCCACTGCACGACCTAACCAAGAAGAACTCCCCATGGGCTTGGACTCCGGCTTGCGAACAAGCATTCCAAGCGATCAAACAGTCGTTCTTACGACAACCCGTCCTCTCTATGCCCGACGTCACGAAGCCGTTTGCCGTGATGACGGATGCCTCCCTCACTGCTACTGGAGCAGTACTCATGCAAAAGGATGTCAATGGTGACCTGCACCCTTGCGCCTACTTGTCTAAGACGCTCTCGCCCGCTGAGCGCAACTACGATATCTATGATCGCGAGTTACTCGCGGTCATTCACGCGCTAGAAGAATGGCGCCACTACCTGCGCGGTACCGGTCATCAGGTGGAGATTCTCACCGACCACAAGAATCTCACCTACTTCCGCCAACCGAATAAGTTGTCTCGTCGACAAGCGCGTTGGCTTATGTTCTTGCAGGATTTCGACCTGCATTTTCATCACATCCCCGGAACTCAGATGGGCCCCGCAGACGCCCTATCCCGCCGTGACGACGTTGACACTTCCACCGACAACCAGGAAGTGACTCTCCTCCCAGAAAACCTCTTTGCTCGAAAAATCGACGTTGCCCTCGCAGAGAAAATCGCTGCCTCCACCCCCGGTGACCCCATGATAAAGAGGTGCATGCAGGCCCTTTATGAGGATTCACCCCTTTTTCCCAAGATGAACGCTGGCGATTGGGACTTCGACGGAAAGGAATTGTACTTCCGCAAGAAGCGGTATATTCCCGAAGCCGCACGTGTCGACCTCATCCGATCCTTGCACGAGAGTCCTGCTGGTGGTCACGGTGGTATTTTCCGCACCCAGAATATGGTGCAACGAGATTATTGGTGGCCCGGTATGGCTAATTTAGTCCGCCGTTTCGTCTCGGGCTGTGCCGTATGTCAAGCGCATAAAGTCAACACTCACCCCACCGTGCCCCCTCTCACCCCTCTGGCCAGCGTGGCCTCTCGTCCTTTTGAGCAAGTCTCGGTCGACCTCATCACCGGTCTTCCTTCTTCTTTAGGTTATGATTCAGTCATGGTCGTGGTAGACCATGGGCTTACGAAGGGGGTAATTTATTCCCCTTGCAACAAAGACATCGACGCGGCAGGAGTCGCCAAATTATTTTTCAAAACCGTTTTCCTTCGTTTCGGCCTACACTCCCGCTGTATCTCTGACCGAGGTCCTCAGTTTGCATCCGCCTTTGCCAGGGAACTCGCGAGACTTCTTGACTACGATCTCGCCCTTTCCTCCGCGTACCACCCGCAAACTGACGGAGAAACCGAACGAGTCAACCAGGAATTGGAAACCTACCTACGGATCTTCTGTGATGGCCATCCAGAACGATGGGCCGAACTCCTCCCAATGGCCGAATTCTCGCACAACTCCATGACTCACTCGTCGACGAATGTGACTCCGTTCTCCCTGATGGTCGGGTATGAACCAAGGTCTTATCCACCAATCGGAAAGACCTTCCTTCCCGCCCTGGAATCCAGACTCTCGGAGCTCACGGGAGCCCGAACGGAGGCTTTAGAAGCACATGAGAAAGCACGGCGACTGATGAAGGAACGGATCTCGTCCAAGTTCCGCCCGTGGAAGACTGGAGACAAGGTTTGGCTAGAAGGACGCAACCTGCGACTCAGGTACCCGTCGAAGAAACTCGCGCCCAGAAGGGAAGGACCGTTCGAGATCGCTCAGGTGATATCTCCCGTGGCGTACAAACTCCGATTGCCACCGACCTGGAAGATCCATGACGTCTTCCATGCGTCCCTTCTGACCCCTTATCGTGAAACTGCGGAACATGGTCCGAATTTCACAAACCCTCCTCCGGAAGAAATAGACGGAGATGAAGAGTACGAGATCGATCGGATCTTGTCCCATCGCGGCTCGAAGGGACGCCGTCAGTTCCTTGTGTCCTGGAAAGGATATTCCGCAGCAGAGAACACCTGGGAACCAAACGGGAACCTGGTCCATGCGCAGGCCTTGCTCAAGGCTTATAAACTGCGCCACCCGAAGGACTTTCCCTCCCCATCTTCGCAGTAACACTCGAAAATGTCCATCTCCCCAGTCGAAAACAACGCTTCCTCTGCTGCCAACGACAACAATGAAAACCTTCCCCTTCCGCCGCAACCCCCAGTCCGCTCTTCTCGCCTTCCTGTTTCTTCCCGCCGCGTTCTCTACGCCGCCGTTCTCGAAAACCCCGTCGCCACGTACGCGCTTGAACAGCGCATGGACTTCACCGGAGACTACGTCCTCCGCACCCTCGCCTCTCTATACCGCTCGTACGCCCTCGCCCGTACCGTCCACACACGTCTGTGCCCAGACAACCAACCCCCCGTCTATGCCGCCGCCCTTGAGTCATCCTTGATGGAGGCTAGGGGCTATACCCTTGACATCCTCCACGCCGAAGGATTCGGTTACGTGGTGGACCAGCTGCTGCCAGGTATTCTGGCCCCCGTCCTCAGACCCATCCTCATCGCGCTTGCTCCTAGGGAGCGGCAATTCTACCTCCATTCCGCCGACCGCATCGGCTACCTCCGTCCCATGGCTCGCGGCCCCAATCCAGTGCCTCGTCCTCCCCCGGCAAGATCTCCTTCGCCTGTACCTGTTCCAGCGCCACCCGCTCGAGAGTCGCCTGCAACCACGCTGGTAGCAGACTCGTCTCGTGAGACAACAGGAGAGTCCCTGGAGTCCTTTCGGACCGACGTCGACGAGCCCCAGGTCGCTCGTCGACACTCCCCCCTACCGCCTCGTACAGTGCGTCGCCAACCTCGCCAGGCGTTACTCCAGGTCGGAGCAATCCCTGGATCCGTCACCCTTACCGCCGCCGGACGAAGAATTGCCAACAGAGCCGTCCGCTCCGTCACCCCCCAACCATCCACCCGCCGAGGCACGCCCTCCATCCAGCTCATTCCCCGTGTCACTACCCCTGCCGTCGCAGCTGGTAGCTCTAATGACTCCTCCTACGGACCCCCGCCACCCTACCTCGCCAACCGGGGCACTCGTGATTCCCCTATCATCGTCGACGACAGATCTCCTGACCCCAGCCCGGGCCTTACTCGACCTCGCCTCGTCCGCCCGCAACTCTGCTTCGAGTGCGGGACCGTCGGCCACTTCCGCAGAGACTGCCCCAACTACACCTGTCCGTTCTGTCACCGCATCGCCCCTGGTCATATACAGGAGTTTTGCCCAGAACGCGTCTGCGGCTTATGCGGCGCCATTGGCCATATCGTCGCCAACTGCACGTTCCGGGACGACGCGTGGGCGGAGTTACCTGCCGATGATCCTTATGACTACGACTTCAACGAGGGAGCGTCTCAGTGAAGGGAGTATTCAAGTTGTGGAGTCGGAGTCTCCACCATGGGAAGGGGGTAATGTTACGGTAGTGGTATACTTTTTCTCTCCATTACCGTTGGGACTACTTCACTCGCCTAGCCTTTTGCTAGTGCCCGTTGAGCGGTACGAGCCGCTCTAGCTTAGTCATCACTTCTCGCGCACGGACGCGCTTTCTCTCATACTCCGGAATCTTCTAGAGTATTCCTTCCGTATATGTAACTTCCCTTCTCGCGAGATTAGGGACATGGTCTGTGCGCAGACCTCAGTAGTATAAAGGCTCTGCCTTTCCACCATGTACATTATCTAGTTCTACGCAGTAACCTGCTAGCAATTAGTTTCACTCCAGACTCTTAGTGTGCGCACTAAGACATAGTCTGAGACCCAGCTCAGAAACGCTTTAAGAGTCTTGAGGCCACTCCAGAGTGCCTCCTCGCTGTTCTAGTTGTTAGCGCCCAGCGTAACATTGCTGTTGCGCAAGCAACGCACAGTCGAATGCTAGTGCGAATACCGTTGCCACAAGCGGTCCTATACGACAGTTGCAGGTCTACACAAAGACCTGGCAGGGATGATTCTGGAGCTTCAACTTAATCCTCAACTGTTGCCAGCGAATAGACAAGTGGTTAAAACTAGGGAATCCTAGTCTAACCACGAGCCTTTATATATTGTACAGAAGTGCGCACAGACCATGCTGTGCGTGAGATAAACTACTATACATGGATAGACTAAAGAAGAGAAGCGCAACGGTGATTAACCACACGAGGCGCGGGGATCATAAAGAAGAGAAGTAAACGGAGATTAAATACATGTGTCGTGACGTCATAGAGTCTAGGCCTGGTCTAGGCCATGACATCATATGCTTAGTCAGCAAGAGATCACATGTAAGTTCCCACGATCACGTGCGCTATGTCACGTGACCTTTGAAAGTGAAAACGACTAAGTCCGAATTGAAAGTGTATGAAGTGTACGAATAAAATGTTATGATTATAACAATTGCTGCCATACTTTTGGGTAAGCGTTGGAACCAGCTTTGTCCTGATGGTTAGGGTTCTGGGGACAATTGGGGCGGATATGCCCGACATTGCCGCAGCCAAAACAAGTCCTAGTTTTGGGACCTGATTGCTGGGCGCTGAGATCCATCGGGGCGCCACGCCCTGGCTGAGTCCCGACAGCAGTATAGCCGGGAGGAGGTCCTTTAGGAGCCAGGTAACTACGTTGCGGCTGTTGGGAATAAGGGCGCCATTGTCGGGCTTGCCCGTTACCCCTTTCGGCCTGCATCTGTTCAAAGACTTGGCCCATCCTCTGAATTTCCTCTGTAAGGAGGGAGAAATCTGTCAATGTATCTTCGTCGACAGTCAAGCAGACCTGCTTGTATACTTCGTACTTTACAGCACGCTTGAGGAGTTCAACCGCATGTTTCGGCTCGCACTCCGATTGACGATAGAGGACCTTGAACCTCTCGAGGAATCCATCGATTTGTTGTTGACCCTGGGTAAGGGCCGTTAATTTGATCAATGCCTGATGTGCCAAGACGTCGATCTGGAAGTGACTCCGTATGGTGTCCTGAAGGGTGTCCCATTCAGGCCATGCCAGATCTCCCTTTTTTCCCCTAGGTCTATCTTTGGGGTCGATGTATTTTTCCTTGTCGGTGACGTAGTCTTCTAGGAGGATTTGGGAAAAGTCCTGACCCTTTCCCTTAATGCGGCTAAGAACTGCCACGGTCCGGAGTTTGTCGGTCTTCCAGTTATTGACGGAGACCCAGACTTTGAGGGAGGTCCACCAGTGGTGGAACTTTTCCCGATCGCCATCCCATTCTCCTGGGTCAGCAACCTTCTTTGAAATTCCTCCTTGCTGATCTTTTTCCATCCACTGCGCGAAGAGGGCACACAGGGTTTGGTCGTCGAATCCTGGGGTGGGGGCATGTGGAGTGTGAGAAGGCCCAGGGTCTGACATTCTTTTCTTGTCATCTACCGGGAAATCCTCCGAAGTTTCAGAACCCAGTTTGATTTAGTTCCAATTTTGTTGGTCCCACTCATGATTGGAAAATTCACCGTCGCCTTGGGGGTGTTGTACAGTAGGAAAGGAAAGTTTGGCGGTGAATTTGTTTCGGTTAAAAGATAGGGTGATGGTTTCGGAATTGGTAAAGTCCGAGCAGGCGCACCGAGGGCAACGAAGGATGCAAGGGTAAACCTATCAGTGGAAAGACTCACTGATAATACGAGAGTGAGAGTATCGCAAACAGAGTATAAGGAGCAAGGCTCAACTTAGAGATATCGCAGTAGTGATGATAGAACTGAAAGATCTAGAGAAAAGCGACAAGCCATAAGGGCTGTCTTATATACAGTACATGAGTGTTTGTACTTATGTTCTGTATAGTACCTTTATAAGGTATAGTATGAAATACATGACGATATGATAGAGATAAGAGATAAGACTAAACATATCGTCCAATAGCATAATAAGAGCTATTTGTAATGTGATAAGCGTGACTAGGTCTAGACAATGATGTCATATAGACCAGTCTAGAAACGTAGTGGCTGTAAGTGAAATACAGAAATAGAACACTACCGTTTCAACAGATGGTGTAAGGTTGAGTTTGTTTTGCGACGATTGTGTTGAAAACTTTAAGCACGATTATGAGAGTGGTAACTGTTATGCTGGGCGCTAACAATCAGAACAGCGAGGAGGCACTCTGGAGTGGCCTCGAGACTCGAGAGACGATTCTGGGCGAAGTCTCAGACTATGTCTTAGTGCGCACACTAAGAGTCTGGAAGTGAACTAATTGCTAGCAGATTGCTGCGTAGAACTAGATACTGTACATGGTGTAAAGACCGGGTCTTTATACTACTGGGGGTCTGCGCACAGACCAAGTTCCTAATCGAGTCGCGAGAAGGAAACTACAAATGAGGAAGGAATATTCCAGAGAGTTCTGGAGTACGAAAGAAAGCGCGTCCATGCGCGAGAAAGGATGACTAAGCTAGAGCGGTTCGTACCGCTCAAAGGGCACTAGTAAAAGACTAGGCGAGTGAAGTAGTCCGAGAGGTAGTGGATGGAAAAAGTATACCACTACCGTAACATTACCCCCTTCCCATGGTGGAGACTCCGACTCCACTACTTGAAAACTCCCCTCATTGAGACGCTCCCTCGTTGAAGTCGTTGTTGTAAGCGTCGTCGCCATCGAAGTCCGCCCAGACGTCGTCCCGGAATGTGCAGTTGGCGACGATGTGGCCAATGGCACCACATAAGCCGCAGACACGCTCTGGACAAAACTCCTGTATATGACCAGGGGCGATCTGGTGGCAGAAGGGGCAGGTATAGTTGGGGCATTCCCTGCAGAAGTGGCCGACGGTCCCGCACTCAAAGCAGAGCTGCGGGCGGACGAGGCGAGGTCGAGCAGGGCCTGGGCTGGGACCAGGGGATCGGTCGTCGATGACGATAGGGGAATCACGAGTGCCCCGACCAGGGAGGTAGGGAGGCGGGGGTCCGTACGAAGAGTCATTAGAACTGCCAGCTGCAGCGGCGGGGGTTGCGACACGAGGGATGAGTTGGATGGCGGGGGTTCCTCGTCGAGTAGATGGTTGGGGGGTGACGGAGCGGACGGCTCGGTTGGCAATCCTTCTTCCTGCGGCAGTGAGGGTGACTGACCCGGGGATGGCTCCGACCTGGAGGAGCGCCTGGCGAGGTTGGCGATGCACTGTACGAGGCAGTAGGGGGGAGTGTCGACGAGCGACCTGGGGTTCGTCGACATCGGTCCGAAAGGACTCCAGGGACTCTCCTGTCGTCTCACGAGACGAATCTGCTACCAAAGTGGTTGCAGGAGACTCCCGGGCGGATGGCTCTGGTACAGGTAGTGGCGAAGGAGATCTTGCCGGGGGAGGACGAGACACTGGATTGGGGCCATGAGCCATGGGGCGGAGGTGTTACAGTTTTACCCCTAAGCGTACCCCGCCACTCGTTTTCCCACGCTTACGCGTCCCCGCCGCCCCCGCCGCCTCGCGATGCCGCCCATCGCCCGCTCCCCAGTCGCCTAGTGGACGTTATCCACTTCCCCGGTTGCCCCTGCGAGTCTCTGTGCCGTTGCACCGAGATAGCCCCTGTCTTCTCGCCCCGTCGGGCCGGACCTTCAGCTGAGCTGTCGCGTCCCTCTTTTTTTGACCAATGACATTTCTTACATCACGTGACTAGCACGTGACTAGATTACGACGCGTCAGTACCTTCGCGTCGAGACCCGTATCCAAGGGCTCCGCCGTTCGCGCACCCTTCGCCCTGTGGGGCTCGCCTCATGGACATCGTCGCTTCGCATTCAGCACTTCTTATTCGCTGACGATGTCGCCATCTTGCTCGGAGCTTCGCTCCCTCGTTACCGGCACTTTGCCGCTTCTTTCTTTCACCGCTATGACTCGGACGGACTCATAGCCCTTCGCCCTCGCTGCCACGCACAGCTCGGTCTGTGCACGATACCCACCAGTATATAAGATCGTACTTAGAGTAGTACGAGTTCTTTAGCTAATTCTACGCATTCATCAAGTGCATAGTAATCTAGCATTATACCCATCTCTTGCCGATAAAGCCGATAAGAGCCTGCTCGATCTCGTCTGGTCGCCACCACACAAGATCTCGCCGACACTTGCTTTGCAAGACACCCGATAGCGTCGTTCACGCGAGTCGGCACTTTCCTTATTAGGCTCGAGCCCCTAGTCAAGTGCTCGCTGCTAGTTATTGTGCGCTATCAGCGTAACAAAAGAATTAGCTCTCTTCCTGCTTCTGTTCTTCAACAGTAAAGCCGCCCCCAGCCCGCCGCCGTCTCCAACTTTGCGAAGTCGCCCCGAGACCGCCATGTCTTTCAACAACCGATACGCCCTTCTCGCTGAGAAGACCGAGGACAACGTTGTCCATGCCATCGCCGCCGCCGCCATCACCTGCTCGCGAGCAGTGTGTCACAACCCCTTCCACCATCATCCTACTGCGGTAGAAGACACGCCTCCTACCTGCTTGCGAGCAGATTGCCGAAACCCCTTCCACATTCATCCTGCCGCGGCAGAAGAAACCTTTACGACTGTCACCCGCCCCGCCACCCGCCGTTCCCCGCTTTGGAAAGCGCAAGCCATCGGAAGAGCCATGCGTGCCTCTTCCCCCGTCGCGCACTTACGCGCAATCCCCTTCCCCGCCACCCGACAGACCCCACTTCAGAAAGCCCTCTCCTTGGGAGCAGCCCGCCGAACTGGCTCCCCTATTGAAAAGGCAAGAGCCATAGGGAGAGCCATGCGTGCCTCTTCCTCCCCCGCGCAGATACGCGCCGCCACCACCACTCCAAGGAAACTCTCCCCCCTCGACAAGGCACGGGAGATCGGGAAAGCCAGACGCGCTTCGTCCCCACCAGTACAGGTTCGCGTAACCTCCACACCGCCAAAGAACATTCCACCACCTCTCGCGAGAGCCTGGAAGATTGGGAACGCCAGACGCGCCTCTTCCCCGACACCGCCGCCGTCACAAGTCCGAGCCGCCTCCACGTCGGAGCCCTCGGTTAAGGAACTCCTCCAGACCCTGGAGTCGAGAGGCATCAGCAAGGATGCAATTCGCCTACGCCTCGAGAAGGCCTTTGGCAAGAAGAAAGAGGAACCTGCCAAGACGCTGGCAGAACGTATCGCCCCACGTCCTCTCATCGACAGAGTCTCACCCCGATCGCCGATATCCGGGTCGAGCACAGGTAAACCCGAGCCAACAGTGGACTCCGAGGGGTTTACACTAGTACAACGGAGCAAGCCGTTCGTACACCGACGCCCTCTCGTGAGGAAACCCGCGCTCGCAAGGAAGCCTGCGCCGACGCCGGTACCCGCACAAGTACCAAAAGAGACAACTGCCGAACCCAAGGAGGAGATGACCCCTGGGGCAGTACTAAAAGAAGCAACAATGACAACTGACGAGTTGATCGCCCTCTGGAGAAAGAAGTCCGGAGGCCCAGATGAAAAGAAACCGGCCACCGAAATTAGGCCGACATTAAGAAGGTCGAAACGAGCGACCTCCCCCGCAGACCTAAGGAAAGCCTACCAAGCCGCCGCGGTAGCACAAGAAATCCTCGGAAAAAGGATCCGAGAAGAAGAAGACGCGCAAGAGCGCAAGAAAAGACGACGGGAGGTCAGCAGCAGCAACGAAA
>JBBPSI010000110.1:0-86031 GCA_038093515.1 Butyriboletus loyo
TATCAGGACCTCTCTACGTCAGAGACGTCAGGCTCAAGCAAGGTCCGCACCTATCTAGACATACACTTACCTATCTTCACATGTACACCATACCGGAGGATTACGCACAAGTTCTCCTTCCATACGGACAAATTTCTCCTCATACTTACGTTTCGCACTCTGACTTCAATGTAAAGTTCTCTAGTGGAAGAATTTACAATCCACACTGGTTTCCCAACATACGATATGAGGAATTTGAAGCGATATGTGCTGCATCCGCACCACTGCTATCTGCTCTTCCTCAAGGGATCCCAGAGAGTAATTTACACGGAGTTGAAACAGGAGAACATGTGACAGAAGGAAGTTATCTCTTGAACGTTGGTCATGGAGAAGAGTCTAATGACTTAGGAGGAGATTTTCATTACGACGAAAATGGATACCTGGTGCAAGAAACATCGGAACAAGGACCTTCGGAACCATCTAGGTTATATACACCAGTGGTTAATCCGATAGGTCTTCCCTCACATTCACCTTCTCCTACATCTAATCCTTCAAATCTAAACGCTGACGAAGTTTTCTCTTCTTTTGATCAGTTCATCTTTGGATTTTTGTTTTAAACAATTATCATGTCGCTCCCCACCGTATCAGAATTCAAGATCGACGCCCAAATCCAGCAAAGACTTCCTGTCTTGACTGGAGCGGACAACTATACAGCATGGTCTCGTCAAATGAGACATGCTCTCACCGTAATCGGTGTCTGGTCGATAGTAGATGGTACTTCTGAGTACCACAATCAGACAGCTGCTGACCAGCAGAAGTGGGTCTCGCTGGACAAGCGCTCTGTTGGCATGCTCGCCATCTACATCTCTCCAGAACTCCAACATGCAGTCAACTACGACTACACTCCACCTCTCTATGACGCTTCTGGTCAAATCATTCCAGAATCTGTCAACATCTCGGTCGCCAAAACTCTTTGGAACTTCCTGCACGACACCTACGCAACTACAGGCATTACAGGACAATTTTTCCTGTTCCACCAAGCCATGAACATTCGCGTTCATGAAGCTAATGCTGTTGCTGGTCTCATGTCCTTAACAGACGCTTTCCACAAAATGGAAGCAGCAGGATTAAGCCTTCCAAACAATTTCCGTTCCATGATCTTGCTCACCAAGTTACCGAAATCATTCAAACCTCTGGTGTCCAACATCGTCCACAATACAAACGTTCACCAATTTACACCGAACATTATCATTCCCATGATCACTCACGAGTTACAACTTCGTGCTGGCACTGGCCAGATCCCTTATCCCACCACCTCTCGTATGAATACAGTTGCACCGGACACCCAGCTCAACCGCACAAACACGGTTAGACGTGGACCTCCTCCACCTGCACAGACAAATTGGAACAATCAGGCTCGTCCTCAACAACCTTCTGGCGGACGTGGTCATCCTGGACAGAAGAGGCCGTTCCAACCGCAGCAGCAAAGGCAGCAGCAAAACCATATACCTGCGACGCCTTATGGAGGACCTTCAGGATCCGGAGCAAACCGTAATGAGCGAACAAACAATCGCTCCGGTTTCAAGACACGTCGAGGAAAGGGAAAAGGGAAAGGACGTGCAAATGAAGTGGAGATGGACATGGACGGATTTGCCAACATTGTAGAGTTGGGCGAAACACAACTAGGTGACCACACGCTTACAGATTTCCCGATGGAAACTGAATCAACCGTTGGTCAAGCTGGTTGGGGAGATGATGATCCAATGGGACCACCCCTCGCATCACCTTATTTCGAGGATGGAGATGCTGATGCATCTTCCTCACACTCCTTTCGGAAACGCCGCGATTCCCTCTAAACCTTCAGGGTCTCGTGGTCAGCCGAAGAAGAAGGAACGCAAAGCAAAAGCAGTCCGTCTTTCTACCTTTCTAAAATCAATCAATAAGAAGGATGAGGAATCCTTTTATGGGAATACTGCTCGTCATGCTGATGGCACTTGGAAGCACGGTCTTGACTCCCGTGACATTAATGTCTGGGACTCTACATACCAGCGAGATGCTGAGGACTATGATGCTGTATATGATTACAACGATGAATTCGATCTTGGTGATCTGTATCTTGCGGGAGCTTACACATCCGGAGATGTCCCTTCAAAGAAGGATCTTCTTTCCAACGCCTGGATGATTGACAGCGGTTGTACAGACCATGTCACACCACACGTTGTAGACTTCATGGATCTCGGTGACACCGAGAGAATTGCGATCACAGCAAATGGCGCAACCATGAAGATGTTTGGACCTGGTACTGTGTTGTTATCACAGCGACTAGGGAAGGATAAGCCCATTCCTTTGGAGCTTACAGGAGTTTGGTATGCGCCTCAAGCAGCCCATAGACTCTTATCGGTCACCGCTCTAACCAAGGAAGGTTATCGATGCGAAATAACCAATCAAACCAAGATTTGGAACCCTCAAGGACGTTTGGTAGTGCAGGCTTCTGCCTTGCTTCCGAACAATCCTCTCCACTGGTTTCAGGCTAAAATGCTAACTCCAGATGTCGGGATCCACTCCTTGCAGGATGTTGGATCTTCTTCGTTGTGGCACCACCGTTTTGGTCATCCATCCAAGAACGTGTTACGCCATGCTTACAAGAACGTTAAGGGTATGCCGTTAATACCTGAACCTTCTGACGTCATTCCTTGTCGAGGCTGTGCCTTAGGCAAGATGCATGAACGTCCCTATGCACCTTCATCCAAACGCGCATCTCAGGTCCTTGGGCTAGTGCATTCCGACTTGGTCGAATTCCCCACACACTCTTGGACTCAGAAGCGCTACATTTTAACTTTTATCGATGACTTCTCTGCTTTTGCAGTTGTGCGGTTTTTGCGCCTTAAATCTGAGGCGGCTGATGCTTTTAAGGAAGTGGTCGTCTGGGCTGAAAGGCAGACCCAGTCTTCGCTTCTTGCTGTCCGTTCGGATCGTGGGGGGGAATACATGTCTAAAGACATTCGGACGTTCCTCTCGTCCAAGGGCATTGAGCATCAGCTCTCTGTACCTCACACCCCTCAACAGAATGGACGTGCAGAGCGATTTAATAGAACCATCCTGGAAAAAGAAGAAGCCATGCGCCATACTGCCTGTCTACCAAAAGTCTTCTGGCAGGACGCAACCGAAACCTCACTTCATATCTACAATCGCCAACCGATGCGTCGTCATAATTGGAAAACCCCCATCGAGATGTTCTCTGGGGAGAAACCAGATATATCTTATTTCCGGGTATTTGGATGCCGTGCATATGTTTTTATAAAGAAGGAACTCAGGGAAAACAAGTTGTCTCCGAAATCGGAACAAGCCACCTTCATCGGATATGAATCTGGCACCAAAGGCTATCGCTTTTGGTCTCCAACCCGAAGACGAGTTCTAGTAGAGTCTGTTGCGACTTTTGACGAAGAAAACTTCCCACATTGTTCCAAAGAACAGAACGACAGACAAGCCGCAATTCCGCCTCCTATTCTTCCAACAGATGCTGATGAACATGGAGATGATGAAGATAGTACATCTGACGCCCCACCTTCAAATCAACAAAGAGCTGATGAGCCACCTCCATTAGGAGTACGATTTGACGGAACCGGTATAATACGCGAAGGCCTACCACCAATTTCCCCCATCATTAATCCTGACGATATGCAACAACCGTCTCCTCAACCATCAGTCACACCTTCACCATGGGTTATCCCTGAACATCCACCATCACCTTTAATCCTCGATCCTCCATCTCCTGATTCCGTTCATGAAGAACAACAACCGTTATTCTCACCTCCACGTCCTGGAGTTAAAAGAGAAACACCAGATACTGGACATAGATCGTCTATTATGGATCGACACCAACATAAACGTCAAATGATACCTCCGTTGGAAACGTTTGAAGATCCTGGTCGGATTCGTCCTTCCACTTTCTTACCTCCAACAAGAGTATATCCTGAACGAATTACTGAATTTCGCAATCGTCCTCATCAACATCATCCGACTCGAGATATTCGTGCTCGAGGTCACCAACGTGACTTATATGATGAGTTCGATCAGGATTTACGGTCTCAAGGTGCTCCAATACCAGCGATCAATGATCCAGACTTCTTGCAGACTGGTCAGGACTTTAATCCTCGTCCCACTCGCATCCGTATTCCACGGATTGTCCCAGATAATGCTTATGGGAATCGACCTCCGATCGAGATAGAACGAGAGATACATCGAGGATTGGATCCTATTCAGGAGGAGTTAATTCCTACTCCACAACCGGTTAATCAACCGAGACCCACGAATGAAGAAGATGACTTAGGACAGATGTACAGCGCTAAGTGGATTAAATCTCTTCTAGCTGCTGCTACTGTTGATGGTATCCCACAGTCTCACAAGGCAGTAATGAGATTACCTCCTGCCGAGAGATCCTTATGGCTAACCGCCATGGGAGAGGAATACAAGTCGTTTCAAGAACGACGAGTATGGGATCTGGTAGATCTTCCCAAGGGCCGTCAAGTCATTAAAGGGAAATGGATAAATGTACGAAAAAGCGATGGACGATACAAGTCTCGCTGGGTAGCAAAAGGCTTTACCCAAATCTTCGGAATTGATTATGAGGAAACCTTCTCACCTGTTGCCAGGTTTGAAACAGTTAGGATTCTCTTAGCTCTAGCTGCCTTAGAAGATTGGGAAATCGAGGCTCTAGACGTCAAGACTGCATTTCTCTTCGGAGATCTTGACGAAGAAATCTACATGGAACAACCTGAGGGTTTCGCTCAAAAAGGCTCAGAAAGTAAAGTCTGTCGCCTACGAAAAGCTATCTATGGCCTCAAGCAAGCGGCCCTTCAATGGAACAAAGCCTTGCATTTATCACTTATCAAGCAAGGTTTCAAGCGTACCTTGTCTGACCCGGGAACTTATATAAAATTCATCGGGAAAGTCATCATTATTTTAGTTATATATGTTGATGATGCTCTTTTTATGGGTAGTGATAAAGCACAAGTCCTCGCTCACAAGAAGCACTTTATGAAGACTTGGGAGAGTCGAGACCTTGGAGAAGCGAAAGAGTATTTAGGCATGCGGATTACCAGGGATCGAAGAAATCGTACCCTGAGGCTGGATCAGTGCGATTACGCACAGAAGGTCATTAAACGATTCAAGCTTGAAAATGCAAAACCCGCACGCACACCTCTTCCTTCTGGTTATAATCCTTCACCATCAACCACCGAAGCATCACCATCTTTGCGTTCTCAATATCAATCTGTCATTGGATCCCTCCTATTCATCATGCTTGGATCTAGACCCGATATCGCTCATGCTGTCATCAAGATGTCGCAATTCTCTTCCAATCCATCGGAAGAACATTTGCAAAGAGCGCTCTATATAGTCCACTATCTGGTTGGAACTCCAGACCTTTGCATAATGTATTCCGGACACAGCCAGTCTGGTCCGAGAGCCAATTCTGGCTTTATTGCATACAGTGACACTGACTGGGCAGGCGATATTGAGACCCGTCGTTCAACGACTGGTTGTTGTATATTTCTAGCATCTGGCATAGTATCATGGTTATCCAGACGACAACGCAAGATTGCTCACTCTTCAACCGAAGCAGAATATATGGGCATGACCGAGACTGCTAAACAGCTCTCTTGGGTGCGCTCCTTGTTCTTCGAGATGGGATACAGACTTGGTCCTTTACCCCTTCTAGTTGATAATCAGGAAGGTATATTTCTGGCTTCTAATCCTGCTGTTGAAGGACACAGCAAACACATTGCAATTCCGTTTCATTACATTCGGGAATGCGTCGAGGATAAGGAGATTACTCTCTTCTATACTCCTACTCAACAACAAGCAGCAGATATCTTTACGAAGAATCTGACATGGCAGAGGTTTGAAGAAGTTCGGTCCATGCTCTCTCTTTCTCCTTTTGTTTCTATAAAGAAGTAATGCTAAAGCGAGGAGGAGTGTTGAAACGGTAGTGTTCTATTTCTGTATTTCACTTACAGCCACTACGTTTCTAGACTGGTCTATATGATATCATTGTCTAGACCTAGTCACGCTTATCACATTACAAATAGCTCTTATTATGCTATTGGACGATATACTTAGTCTTATCTCTTATCTCTATCATATCATCATGTATTTCATACTATACCTTATAAAGGTACTATACAGAACATAAGTACAAACACTCATGTACTGTATATAAGACAGCCCTTATGGCTTGTCGCTTTTCTCTAGATCTTTCAGTTCTACCATCACTACTGCGATATCTCTAAGTTGAGCCTTGCTCCTTATACTCTGTTTGCGATACTCTCACTCTCATATTATCAGTGAGTCTTTCCACTGATAGGTTTACCCCTTGCATCCTTCGTTGCCCTCGGTGCGCCTGCTCGGACTTTACAAATTCCGAAACTTTGCATTCACAATATCAGTCCATCATTGGATCTCTTCTCTTTATTATGCTTGAATCTAGATCTGATATTGCTCATGCCATCATTAAGATGTCACAATTTTCTTCCAATCCATCAGAAGAACATTTGCAAAGAGTGCCCTATATAGTCTGCTATCTGGTGGGAACACCAGACCTTTGCATAATGTATTCCAGACACAGCCAGACTGGTCTGAGAGCCAATTCTGGCTTTATTGCTTATAGTGACACAGACTGGGCTGGTGATATTGAGACCCATCATTCTACAACAGGTTATTGTATATTTCTAGCATCTGGCATAGTATCATGGTTATCCAGATGACAATGCAAGATTGCTCACTCTTCAACTGAAGCAGAATATATGGGCATGACCAAGACTGCTAAACAGCTCTCTTGGATGCACACCTTGTTCTTTGAGTTGGGATACAGACTTGGTCCTTTACCCCTTCTAGTTGATAATCAAGGAGCTATATTTCTAGCTTCTAATCCTGCCATTGAAGGATACAGCAAGCACATTGCAATTCTGTTTCATTATATTCGGGAATGCATCAAGGATAAGGAGATTACTCTCTTTTATACTCCTACTCAACAACAAGCAGCAGATATCTTTATAAAGAATCTGACATGGCAGAGGTTTGAAGAAGTTCAGTCCATGCTCTCTCTTTTACCTTTTTCTTCCATAAAGAAGTAATGCTAAAGCGAGGAGGAGTGTTGAAACAGTAGTGTTCTATTTCTGTATTTCACTTACAGCCACTACATTTCCAGACTGGTCTTTATGACATCATAGTCTAGACTCAGTCATGCTTGTCACATTACATATAGCTCTCTTATGCTATTGGACAATATGCTTAGTCTTATCTCTTATCTCTAACATATCGTCATGTGTTTCATACTGTACCTTATATAGGTACTATACAGTACACAAGTACAAACACTCCTGTACTGTATATAAGACAGCCCTTATGGCTTGTCGCTTTTCTTTAGATCTTTCAGTTCTTTCACCACTACTGTGATATCTCTAAGTTGAGCCTTGCTCCTTATATTCTTCAAGTACACCTGTTTGAGATACTCTCACTCTCATGTTATCAGTGAGTCTTTCCACTGATACATTCATCCTTGCATCCTTCATTGCCCTTGGTGTGCCTGTTCAAACTTTACCAATTCCGAAAACTGGAGGAAAACTAATTGCTAGCAGAAACTGTGTAGAACTAGATATGATATATCATACAGATTGCTAGTACTTATATGGTGGAGGTCTGTGCACAGACCATACCTGAATTGGGTTGTACAAGTTGTGAGGAGTCACTATGAGTTATGATAAATCAGAAAAATGTAAGAGGACAGAATACTCTAGAAGGACCTGGAGTATGAAAGAAATAACATCCAAAAGAAGAAAACAATGACTAAGCAAAACAGTTAACTTGTTCATAGAAAAGAAGGCATAGTCTTGGAGCATATGGTAGATCAATAGGATAAGGGCTGAAGAGGTAAGAAATTGTAACAAAAATGATGACTAAGTAAAATGGTTAATCTGTTCATAGAAAAGGAGGTGCAATCTTGGGGCTTATGATAGACCAACAGGATAGGGGGAGAAAAGGAAAGAAAACAATAACACAGATCATCACAAGAGCTTAGCCAAATATTGGAATTGTTGATCTCAGTAGTGACATGATTTCTTGGAGTCTGCACTGATCACCAAATTACTCACTATCTACCAGAGCAAGTTCCCATACACTGACAACAAACAATGACTGACTGTGGAGACTCTTCAAGTTGTTGTATGAAATAATCCCAGTCCTGATCTCATCTTGTGACAGTGTGGGTGCTAGGGTTGATGGTCATAATATCATATGCTAGCCAGTTCATCCATATCCAGGTCTGAGCTCAAGGTAGAAATTCCACATGAACTTGAAGCCTCTGGATCTCAGCCATAGGCACATAGGTCCAATCCATTCAGCTTTCTCTTCTGTTCTTTCTGAAGTGAAGTGCACTTGACAGAGCCCGTCTTCCACCACAATTCCATTGTTCATCTGATAGTTCTGGCACTTATTCCAGTGAGATGAGAAATCTTGCTGGGCCTCATGTGAGCAGACATTGTGATGATCTGCTCTTTCGCTGGTGGTGGTATGTGATGACAATTTCCGTATGGCATTGCAGTTGAAAGTTGAACAACGCTGGTGCTGAACTTGCGCCATCACAAGACTCACGCGCACGCATAATTGGCAGCGGTACAATCCCAATTTGGCTAAACTCTATTTGTACTTGTAAACCAGCATAAACTAGTATAAATCAAGGATCAAGGTAAACGCAGCAAAAAGTGGTCTAATATTTTGAATTTGGCTGTAAAAAGGAATTGTGGCGGGTCTGATGGTGGTCATGAAGAGAACTTGGATGGTTTTGGGAGACCAGTTTAGCCATCGCTCGCTTGGAGTACCGTGGCGGCGAGTCTGTGGACTCGGATTTCACCTACGATAGTCGGACTACCGCAGTATTGTATTGAACCTGGACCGCACTTTGAACATTGACTATTCAAAACCTAATTGCCACCTTGCACCAGTCCAGCCCTCGGATAAGCAGAACTCCCGCTTCTGCCAGTTGGCCAAGCAAACTACATCAGATCATGCGGGTGCCGTCGAAAAGGTTTTTTCTGCAAACTACAGGAGATAGCAATAGCCGAGCGACCCTGCTAAGGTTTTCAAAACTGTTGACTAAGCAAACAACTCCCGCCGCTGAACAGAATTATCCCCCGACGACCGCGGTTTGTCCTTCCACCATAACTCCCGCTTCCTGTGTATTCTGCCAGGCCAAGCAAGCTATATCAGATCATGTGGGTGCTGACGAAACGCCTTTCTCCAACCGTCTGCCTTGCGGTCAATCTTGATGCGACCCTGTAATGATCTCCGTGGGTGTTCCATCTTCTCACGCGGAGCAGGAAAAAGATGGCAAGTACGAGTCGAAGCGCATCCATGTGGAGTGATGGCAGTGTAATAGGCCACTATTCCCCGCATTTTCCATATCCAACACTGTGCCAGTGCCGGGACTTGGTGATTTGAACGTCATCTGCCATGATGCACCTAACCAGAGTTGCACGATCGGGTAGGCTATCTTCGTCTCTTCGTTTCATGCATTCGACGTCGTGTTCATCTTGTTTGATTTTCGAACTTTGAATAAGTATCAATTCACACAGCCATTTCGTTCGTTCGCATTTATGGTATATTGACTTTCTTTTCGTATAGAAGCACACCTCGGATCTGTTAACCGGACGTGCGATATTCACAAGGTACTGTATGTGGACTGTCGTTGGCATACCCTACTACGGTCCAAGTACTAGTCGGCCGGAACGGAAATTACCCATCATCAGGTGTGTCTGTCTCCATAGCCCCACTTCGGTCATACGCTTTCACGTCAATGCCTCAAATCTGATCGAGGTTGTACACGGCAACCTGCGCACTAATGATCAACCTCAACATTCCTGGGCCGACTATATCCATATCTACATGATCCGCTCGCTGAATATGGATTATTGTTACGGCACGCCTTATATAGAGCCTTCGCGTTGATATCTATGGAAACACCTTTTTTACGGCGGCGAAGACCTCGTCTGTGATACCAATCCCGGCTGTGCCTCCCTGTAACAAGCCCAAGAACCTGTGTGTTTCTCAGGTAACCAAGTCCGCAGCTTGTCTAGTAAGTGCGCTGGCCAAATCTTCTCGTCACGAAGAATGCATCAAATCGAACCCTTTCAGTGTGCTGACCTCTTGATTAACAATTTGACGCGTGGAGATTTATTGAATCTTGTGTGACAGGGATCTTGGACAGATAAATTGAAAGTAAAATGGGCGTACGAGGAGCTCACGGTGATGGCATACCGCATCGCTGACCTTGAACTCTCGGAGAGAGGCGAGAGCAAGCTTCGATAGCGCTCGACCAGTTTGATCAGCCGTTGAATCAGGCATGTACTTTAAAACCCTCCGTGATCTCCCTGCTTTCTCTCTAGCTTGTGCAGCGAAGATATCCCCTTCCGTAGAAACATGAACCCGAACCAACCATCGTTGAACAACTACGACAACCTGTATCCATCTCAGGATACACCCGATCCACTGTATGTATTTCACCGTGTCACCATCCACCCCTGATGTGGTCACGCTTGTGGCCTTGATGAGTGTTACCGACGCTGATGTTTTTTTTTTTCATTTCAAGTGATGATTTTCTCTCGCAGCTCCTCTTGGATATCCCCGATGCCTTCCCCACCCCCACCCCCACATCATATCCATCTGCATCCGCGCCGGCACCCACCCCCTTGCCCATCCCCGACCCCCACCTCACGTGTCACTGGGTCTCCCGCCACCACCCCCCTCTCATCTGCGGTGCTCCACTTCCCCCCGATCCTAAACATGCCTGTGCGCACTTTCGCCTCGCCCACGATATCCGGGGAAACGAGAAACTCACCACCCGCTGTCTTTGGTATGCATGCGACGCGCCGCCGATGCAAAGGGGAAGCGTGATACGACATGTACTAACCATCCATTTGAGGCTGTTGCGGTGGCAGTGTGAGGCGTGTGGCAAGGTGTTTTCGAGAAAGGGGACGGAACATGCGTGTAATGGCGGTTATGGTGTGTGAGTGCGAAAGAAAAGACTTCAAGTTACCAGGACTCGTTTTACACATTATACCTACAAGTTTGTTAACTTTTTTTTTTCCATCCACCTCTTCTTTTTGCTACCCAAGACATGGCCTCGGCGCATTGTCTAGACGCCGGGCTCGCGCAAGGCTCCCCTGTACGAGACATCTTGGAGCGAAAACGGACTCGTCGTTCCGACCGACTGTCCGTTGATTGAACCCGATCTTCCCTCGCATCCAGGGCACCCAAATATCCTCGCTGCCCCTCCAGGCATTTGCACTGCCATAGCCCCTCACCAGAACCGTAACCTCCTACCAACATTGGGCCCAGGTCTCGTCGTCCTCGTTGTCTACACAGCATACCGTGAGGGCAGGGCTGAGAGGGGGGCGGTGTAAACGGGTGTAAGCGTGGTGACGCCCATGTTCAGTTGCTGAGTCGACCCTATGGCTAGCGATAGGGGGGTGAAACAGATGGTATTTCCAATGCTTGTCGAGCTGGGGGTCGGTTTCGGCGGGGGGGGACTTCACGGAGACATGGATCACAGAACAAATTTATCGCGAGAGAGGACAACGGAGCCCAGTGTTGGTAGAGCCTGTCACTTCGACAGACGAAGCGAGTATCTGTCAGTCATAAAAAAATATACTCGATTTAGGAGTTGGAGATAGGCAGGCGTGCTGTGCCGGATAACGGTTGTTGCGGACGAATGTACTGATGGTGGGCAAGGCCAGCGGCCTTAATCGAAAACAAGTGTCTTGAGTGCGACTGCCCAAAACTCGGTATCTCGGCGTCTGGTATTCGAGAATGCATGTATGCGTCCAGGACCTGCCATGTTGCAACTTTGTCAAAGCGAAATCAAGGTTGATTGGCACGAGCCAATCAAAAGTATGACCGGGGACAGTGCCACTACGGATCTCATCAGATGAGAACCTGCCAGTGGTCAAAAGTATGCTTTGATATACTTCATCCAGTGCCGTCCCTCCAAGCCTCTGTGTACCGACGTGTCCCCGGACCCCTATGGCGGCGCCACGACGGCTTGACCACATCTGACGATTACCGTCGAACTCGCGTTTCAATTGGAGTGTACACAAACTCTGGACAGTCACGTTGGTTCGCGTCTCATTGTCGAAACAGTTCGCGTTTGACTTGCAACATGGACGGTGGGACAAGGCAGATGGTTATATGCATGTCACGATCTCCATTGTGGATGAAGGAGGACTGTTGACGTAGTCTGAGTCCAGGAGAGAGAGGCAGGGAGGGTGGCGTTTGGTTCGTAGACCAACTTGTGGGGTTGGTTGCGGTGTGTCACTAAAAGTGCCCGTTGCGTTGTTCAAAGGACTTGCGGCGGGTGGCCAGGGTGGCGAGTTTGATCGTAGACATGAAGAGAACTTGAATTTAGGGATCTTGGGACGGTAAGCGATTGCCAAGTGGTCCGAACTGACCAGCCACCGCTGCTTGGAGTACTGGGGTGGCGGTGCATACACCTTAGCCCTGAGTCTGTGTTCGAATTACGCACTCTTGCATTCTTCGCTACCACGACACTCCAAGTGATAGACTACCACAGTTAGATCATTAACGATAAAAACCTAATCGCCACCTTGCACTAGTCCAGCCCTCGGATAAGCAGCACTCTCGCTTCCGACAATCAGCTAAAGCGAACTACATCAGATCATGCGGTGCTGACGAAACGCCTTTCTCTAACCGTCTGCCTTGCGGTCAATGCTTCCTTGATACGACCCTGTAATGATCTCCGCGGGCGTTCCATCTTCTCACGCGCAGCAGGAAAAAGATGGCAAGTACGAGTCGAAGTGCGTCCAGGCGGAGTGATGGCAGTGTGATAAGCCACTGTTCCCCGCATTTTCTATATCCAACCCTGTGCCAGTGCCGGTGCTTGGCGATTTGAACATAATCTACCATGATGCACCCAACCAGAGTTGCACGATCGGGTAGGCTATCTTCGTCTCTTCGTTTCATGCATTCGACGTCGTGTTCACCTTGTTTGATTTTCGAACTTTGGATAATTATCGATTCGCACAGCCATTTCGTTCACATTGATGGTATATTGACTTTCTTTTCATATAGCAGCACATCTTGGATTTGTTTACCGGACGCGCAATATCCACAGGGTACTGCACGTGAACTGTCATTTGCATACCCTACTACGGTCCCCTCATCAAATCCATGCTTTCCGTGTTGTATGATCGAGCCCCTATTTTTGCGAACGGGTTGGACCGATGGTTGGGTGAGTGGGCCCAAAAATAGGCTAGCGTCCATTTCTCGTGTATTCAGCAGCATCACCTGAAAGGGTTAGTTGAGCCAGATTGATTGAATATTTATGCTTTCGGTTCACTGGAGTACTTGGCCAGAACGGAAATGAATGCCATCATCAGGTGTGTCTCTCCCCATAGCCCCTCTCTGGTCGTACGCTTTCACGTTAATGCCTTAGATATGATGCGAGGTTGTAGATGGACACGGGTCGCTCAAGGACTTTGTCAGATCTCGAAAGTAGTTGACTCTACTTTGCTATTTCCGGATGTAACAGGTTCATCAAATCTCCTCAAAATTCCCACCTTATGACCAATTATAACGAACATGTGTTATTGTTACGGCACGCCTTCCCGAAATATAGAATCGTGGCGTTATATCAATGGAAACTCCTTGTACGGCGCTGAAGATCTCGTCTGATACCAGTCCTGGCTGTGCCTCCCTGTAACAAGCCCAAGAACTAACCTGTGTATTTCTCAAGTGACCAAGGGATATCAATCCGTCTAGTAGGCCAAATCTTCTTGTCATGAGGAATGCATCATATCAAACCCTTTCAGTGTGCTGTCCTCTTGACTGACAACTCGACGCGTGGAAATTTGAATTTGTTGAATCTCGTATGACAAGGATCTGGTCCAGATGAATCCAAAGTAAATCGGGCGTACGAGGAGCTCGCGGTGATGGCATACCGCACTACTGACCTTGAACTCTCGGAGAAGCGAGAGCAAGCTTCAATAGCGCTTTACCGTTTTGATCATCTGTTAAATCAGGTATGTACTTTAAAACTAACTCTCCGTGATCTCCCCCCTTCCTCTCTAGCTTGTGCAGCGAAGATATCCCCTTCCGTAGAAACATGAACTCGAACCAACCATCGTTGAACAACTACGACAACCTGTATCCATCTCAGGATACACCCGATCCACTGTATGTATTTCACAGTCCATCCCTGATGTGATCACGCTTGTCGCCTTGATGTGTATTACCGACACTGATGTCTTTTTTTATTTTCAAGTGATGAATTCCTCTCGCAGCTCCTCTTCGATATCCCCGATGCCTTCCCCACCCCCACCCCCACATCATATCCATCTGCATCCGCGCTGGGGCCGGCTCCGGAACCCGCCCCCTTGCCCGTTCCTGACCCTCACCTCACATGCCACTGGGTCTCCCGCCACCCCTCTCTAATCTGCGGCACTCCCCTTCCCCCCGATCCTAAACATGCCTGTGCGCACTTTCGCCTCGCCCACGGCATCCGGGGAAACGAGAAACTCACCACCCGCTGTCTTTGGTACGCATGCGACGCGCCGCCGATGCAAAGGGGAAGCGTGATACGACATGTACTAACCGTCCATTTGAGGTTGTTGAGGTGGCAGTGTGAGGCGTGTGGCAAGGTGTTTTCGAGAAAGGGGACGGAACATGTGTGTATTGGCGGTCATGGTGTATGAGTACGAAAACAGACATCAAGTTACCAGGACTCGTGATACATATTATACCTACGAGTTTCTAAGCCTTTTGTTTTCCATCCACCTCTTCTTTTTGTTACCCAAGACACGGCTTCGGTGCATTATCTGGACCCCCCCTTCCCCCGGGCTCGCGCAAGGCTCCTGTGTACGAGACATCTTGGAGAAAAAACGGACTCGTCGTTCCGACCGATTGTCCGTTGATTGAACCCGATCTTCCCTCCCATCCAGGGCACCCAAATATCCTCGCTGCCCCTCCAGGCATTTGCACTGCCACAGCCCCTCACCAGAACCGTAACCTCCTATCAACATTGGGCCCAGGTCTCGTCGTCTTCGTTATCTACACAGCATACCGTGAGGGCAGGACTGGGAGGCGGGCGGTGTAAACGGGTGTAAGCGTGGTGACGCCCATGTTCAGTTGCTGAGTCGACCCTATGGCTAGCGATAGGGGGGTGAAACAGATGGTATTTCCAATGCTTGTCGAGCTGGGGGTCGGTTTCGGCGGGGGGGGACTTCACGGAGACATGGACCACACAACAAATTTATCGCGAGAGAGGACAACGGAGTCCAGTGTTGGTAGAGCCTGTCACTTCGACAGACGAAGCGAGTATCTGTCAGTCATCAAAAAATATACTCGATTTAGGAGCTGGAGATAGGCAGGCGTGCTGTGCCGGATAATGGTTGTTGCGGACGAACGTACTGTATCATAGTCACTGGGAAAGGACACCGTTGTGGCGCAGGCGGCCTTATTCGAAAACAAGTGTGTCTTGAGTGCGACTGCTCAAATTGAACTCGGTACCTCGGCGTCTGGAAGACAGGTGTATTTGAGATACCAAGATGGTCTGACAGCTGGGAAAGACCTGCCGTGTTGCAACTTTGTCAAAGCGAAGTTCAAGTTGATTGGCACGAGCCAATCAAAAGTATGACCAGGGACAGTGCCAGCCCGTGCTAATGAGGCAAGCCAGTACGGATTGTTCAGCGGTTTACGTTACGCCGCTGCCATGATTCTGTGGTTGAGCAGAGTTGGGAACAAGGGGTCGGCAATCCTGATGTAACATACTTGGACAAGAGCCTACGTCCCAAAGGTAACTTAAACCGACGATTTCTTTTTAATTTCGTAATTGATATATGGACGACCTTTGTCCCTCCGAGTGGTCGCCTACAATGGAGATCGTGACATGTATATAACCACCCGTCTGGTCCCACCGTGCATGTTCAAGCAAGTCGAACGCGAACTCTTCCGACGATGAGACGCGAACCAATGTGACTGTCCAGAGTTAGTGTACACTCCAATTGAAACGTGAGTTCGACGGTAATCGTCATACGTGGTCAAGCCGTCGTGGCGCCGCCATAGGGGTCCGGGGACACGTCGTCGGAACACAGTGCCTTGGAGGGACGGCACTGGATGAAATATCACTGAATATATCAAAACGTATTTTTGACCACTGGCAGGTTCTCATCTGATGAGATGGGCCGTAGTGGTCACTAGGCCGGTATGAAGGAACACGAACTAGATAGATGGATGAGTAAATCCTATACTAACCATTACGAGTCAAGTAGCGAGTGTAGAGTTATAGCTTACCTAAAGTCGAGTGGAGGAAAGCAGCGAGGCAGCGCGGGTGCTCGCCTCTCTCCGCCCCTTCTGGCTTTGGAGCCCAAGGTCTTTTGGAGATGAAGACAACGTGTGTTCGCGGAATTTTCTGGACGCTCCGAGAACGCTGACATGTAATATCAGTACATGACACAAAATTGCATGGATCTCAATCTGTATTATCACCTCGTACATGTCATCTCCCAGCGCTGCGAAGAATCAAAGATCCGATGATCTGAAGGCGCAGAGTCAAAATCGAAAACAAAAATCGATTCCAATGTCCTTGGACCGAAAACAGGGCTGGGATTCGGACGCCGAATTAGTTTTTGAATTCAGGCCGAGGCGTAATGGCCTACCGTTGTCTTCGGTAAGTACTCGGTCGTTGAACGTTTGAACCTCGCCAAGCGGAACGCAATACAGGGAAGAGGATCATCGAGCACTTCAGCTTCGTTGGTGTTGGCCAGCCGGTGTAATACATATATCACAACCTCGGTGTCGTCATATTCACGTTCCCCATTCCCCATCAGAATGATGGCTCCGCCACTGCCCGTGAGGCTGAACCAGATTCAGTCCATCTTTAATAATCCAGTTTGGGGATGTGTGTGAGTGGCGAAGGAGGATCGTCCAGGATGAAGGGGGACTGTTGACGTAGTCTGAGTCCAGGAGAGAGAGGCAGGGTGGGTGGCACCTGGTTCGTTTACCAACTTGTGGGGTTGCGGTGTGTCACTAAAAGTGCCCGTTGCGTTGTTCAAAGGACTTGCGGCGGGTGGCCAGGGTGGCGAGTTTGATCGTGGGCATGAAGAGAACTTGAATTTAGGGATCTTGGGACGGTAAGCGAGTGCCAAGCGAACTGACTAGCCACTGCTGCTTGGAGTACCGGGGTGGCGGTGCATACACCTTAGCCCTGAGTCTGTGTTCGAGTTACGCACTCTTGCATTCTTCGCTACCACGACACTCCAAGTGATAGACTACCACAGTTAGATCATTAACGATAAAAACCTAATCCAGCCCTCGGATAAGCAGAACTCTCGCTTCCAACAATCAGCTAAAGCGAACTACATCAGATCATGTGGTGCTGACGAAACGCCTTTCTCTAACCGTCTGTCTTGCGGTCAATGCTTCCTTGATACGACCCTGTAATGATCTCCGCGGGCGTTCCATCTTCTCACGCGGAGTAGGAAAAAGATGGCAATTACGAGTCGAAGTGCGTCCAGGTGGAGTGATGGCAGTGTGATAGGCCACTATTCCCTGTATTTTCTATATCCAACACTGTGCCGGTACTCGGCGATTTGAATGTCACTATCAGGATAATGCACCTAACCAGTGTTGCGCGATTGCGTAGGCCATCCTTGTCTCTTCGTTTCACCCCCGCAGTCGACATCGTGCTCACCTTATTTGATTTTCAAGCTTTAGATGAGCATCGCACAGTCATTTCGTTCGCATTGATGGTGTATTTACTTTCTTTTCGTATAGCAGCATATCTCGGATCTGTTTACCGGACGCGCAATATCCACAAGGTATTGGATGTGGTTGGCATACCTATGTCCACTCTTCAAATCCATGCTTTCCGCGTTGTATGATTGAGCCACTATGTTGCGAACGGGTTCGGCAGATGTAGGATTTCGTGCAGACCTTGGTTGGGTGAGTGGGCCCAAAAATAGGCTAGCGTCCATTTCTCGTGTATTCAGCAGCATCACCTGAAAGGGTTAGTGGAGCCAGACTGGGAAGGAACTGGATATTTGTGCTTTCGGTCCACTGGAGTACTTCGCCGGAACGGAAATGAATGCCATCATCAGGTGTGTCTCTCCCCATAGCCCCTCTTCGGTCGTACGCTTTCACGTTAATGTCCCAGATCTAATGCGAGGTTGCACACGGACACGGGTCGTTTAAGGACTTTGTCTGATCTCGAAAGTAGTCGACGCGACTTTGCTATTTTAGGATATAACAGGTCGATCAAATCTCCTCAAAAATCCCACCTTAGGACCGACAATATTCACATGATTTATTGACAACTCGACGCGTGGAGATTTGTTGAATATCGTGTGACGGGGATCTGGGCCAGATGAATCGAAAGTCAATCGGGCGTACGAGGAGCTCGCGGTGATGGCATACCGCATCGCTGACCTTGAAGACTCGGAGAGAGGCGAGAGCAGGCTTCGATAGCACTTGACCATTTTGATCATCTGTTGAATCAGGCATGTACTTTAAAACCCTCCGTGATCTCCCCCCTTCCTCTCTAGCTTGTGCAACGAAGATATCGATATCCCTTCTGTCACAACATGAACCCGAACCAACCATCGTTGAACAACTACGACAACCTGTATCCATCTCAGGATACGCCCGATCCACTGTATGTATTTCACCGTCCATCCCTGATGTGATCACGCTTGTGGCCTTGATGGGTATTACCAACACTGATGTCTTTTTTTTTCATTTCAAGTGATGAATTTCTCTCGCAGCTCCTCTTTGACATCCCCGATGCCTTCCCCACCCCCACCCCCCCATCATATCCAGCTGCATCCGCGCTGGCGCTGACTCCGGAACCCGCCCGAGTCTTGCCCGTCCCTGACCCCCACTTCATATGCCACTGGGTCTCCTGCTATCACCCCCCTCACATCTGCGGCGCTCCACTTCCCCCCGATCCTGAACACGCTTGTGCGCACTTTCGCCTCGCCCACAACATCCGGGGAAACAGGAATCTCACCACCCACTGTCTTTGGTACGCATGTGACGCACCGCCGATGCAAAGGGGAAGCATGATACGACATGTACTCACGGTACATTTGAGGCTGTTGCGGTGGCAGTGTGTGTGTGGCAAGGTGTTTTCGAGAAAGGGGACGGAACATACGTGTAATGGCAGTCGTGGTACATGAGTGCAGAGGCTTTCCCCCCTTTTTTGGTTGTGAAGAATCTTATTTTATTTTACTTTATTTCATCCCCTTTTTTCAAAAAAAAGAAAGGTTTATGCACGGATTTAGACATGCTGTTGGGGACCGAAGCGGGAAGCTACCTCCTGCATGTCGTATTCGCGGACTTCGGATGTCGTACTCGCGGAGTTTGGTTTGGTAATTTGTTTGTTGTCACGCCCGAATGTGGTAAATAAACCAAGGCTTGTTATCCTCAGCGCCACGACCGACGATAGCAAGCAGCTAGTTGAAAGGCTGACAGTAAAACAAGTCACATTGGTTCTCAACAATGAAACGCTTCCACCGAGCTCTGCAGGTTTGTACAATACGCGACCCACATGACCGCCTACTACATTGTAATAAGGCGGATCCGAACCTCATCCGAATAAGTCTTGATAATCGGAAAAACTTGGTGCGAGTACTATTTATTACCAAAGACTCCACAAAATAACTACCATTTCACGTATTCTAGCCACTAATGTTACTGTGAAGTAACTGCGAGGTAACTTCGATTCGCTTCGAAATCGAGTCCTTTCGTGTGAGTTCGAAACTTATCCGAATTACGGCGAAGTGCACTCGTGAACAATGCGATTCGAAGCGAAACGAAGTCGTTACCTATATGACTACCATATACAGAGATTATCTTATGTAGTTTGTGCAGCAGCTCCAGCAACCCCTGTCCCACTGTATTGAATGCTGAGTTCTGATTGGCTGCCAGTCCGTCGGCCCGCGTTGCCGCTCAACTCTCACAATCTCGCGAAGTGAATTAGGCGAGTCACTCCGTCACTTTCGAACTCGGTTGAAGTCGCTCAAAAATGCTTCGATTCGCTTCGCAGCAACACTAAATGGTAGGGAGGGGTTGGGGGTCAAGCTAATCAGAAAAAGTGTAGTGTCCATGCTGGTTTCCAAAAGCTATCTAATGACACCTGCTTTGGGTTTTTCATCTGGCCACGACGAAGGTCAGCACGAAGGAAATCAGGCAAAGAATCCATGCCTACTCGTGACACATATCCGATCTCGATCAGCTCGGAAGTAGCCATCGCTGCCGCTCATCATCACTGTCATCTTCGTCTTCGTGATCCGAATCCACCTCAATAACTTCCCCATTCCGCTCGTCGACGAACTTCTGCAATAATTGCAGCATTATCCTTGAAGACTTTTGCCTCGCTATCACTTGGATTTCTCTCTCCTCAATAGGATCCGCCCGGGCCCCAGAGTCACTCCATTCCAATCATTTCCAACTCGGACCATATGTACCTCAGCCCTGCAAAAAGGTGATCTCATAGTCCATACAATATGAGCAAGTGTACTGCAACCTTGCACTGAGTGAAATTCGAATGCAAATGGCGTACTAATCGTTGTCTTCGGACTGTTTGGTGCTCGGTGCTACTTACTCTAGTGGTAATTCGGGCTAGGGGCGAATGGTGGAACTGCCAATGTGCCTCATTTGTCGCACCTGGGACTTTTTGGGTCAGAGATAACATTTCCTGAACATCGAGTTGAAGACATGTCTGACTAGTACGGTTGTCAACCAACCTCGTCAAGCGGAGTGCAAGGGGATTGAGCTTTTGGTTGACTTTCGCTCACTGGTATTTATGTCAGTAACCAAGACCTGCTTCCCATCGCTGATTGGTTTCGCAGCGTACACGGCGATCAAGTGCCACACAAAAATATTCGCACTGTATCTTAGCAGAGAAGTAAGCTGACGAGATTGGGTGCATCTCAGTAGAGCGTTCAAATCTTCATTCCTGGAAACGCTCCCAACTCGAAAAGATGTGGCATTCATCACATCTGTCTCCATTCACTCCACGAATTCCCTTTTCATGCACATTCTCCCAGGGCTCAAAATGAATTTAAAGTGTTGCGGAACTCTGTCCGTGGTTGCACCCTCAAGGCCTCACTCATGATGCATCCAATATCGCCCGCTCTGCTCGCGGTCGCTGTGCCAGTGTCAATTATCGCCGTAGATGTCTTTCGGCGTTTCATTCAAGCCAAGCTGGAGAGAAAGGGACTTCCTCTGCCCCCGGGACCAACACAGATCCCAATGCTGGGAAACATACTTTCAATCGATCGCGAGAAACCCTGGAAAACGTACACAGAATGGCATTCTATCTACGGTGAGCCTGTCATCCAGCATCACATCGTCAGCTCGTTGAGCGCATCACAGGCGACGTGGTCTACCTCCGTCTTTTGGACCAGGACGTCATAGTCATAGGATCGCAACCCGTTGCTGTGGAATTGCTGGAGAAGCGTTCTAAACTCTATTCAGATCGTCCGTTTGTTGCTACACTCGAGCCGTGAGTTCGTACTTGGACGATTCCCTACTTGTCTGTCTGATGGTCTTTCTTTAGGTATGGTCTGGACTGTATTTTTGCATTCGCTCCCTACGGCGAACGTTGGCGGTTGTGCAGGCGGATAGTTCATCAGACGTATCGCGCCGATGCTGCTCTCAGCCTCCGTCCGATGCAGCTTCGCAAAGCCCGACAGCTGGTCATCGACATGATTGAAAAACCTGATTGTTATGAACGCAATTACACCACGTAAGGGGCATTTTTCGATCACCAACTGCCTTTTGACTCATTGCACTCTTTCAGCTTCAGCACCGCAGTGTCACTGTCTACTTCCTATGATTATCAAGTGAACACACAAGGCGATCCCTTGGTACAATTTTTCGAGGATTTCACGGCGGCTGCGGTACCAACAGCCACCCCAGAGCAAGCCATTCTCCTCAGGTTCTTACCGTTTCGTAAGCCATGTCCTATACAATCATCGCCAGCAATATTCACGTTTGCCTGTTGGAAGTATTGTATCTTCCTGATTGGTTCCCGGGCTCTTCGCTAAAACGTGAAGCAAAACATGCCCGTGACCTATCCATAAAGCTGACAGAGATACCGTACCAGCACGTCGAAGAACGCATGGTGGTTCCATTTTTGTTCCGTGCGGAATCCATCTGACCTTCTTCGTTCAACGCGCTTAGGCCGCCCACAACGAACGTCCGATCGTCTCAATGGTTTCGGATCACATCACTTGCATGGACAAATATACTGATCCGTCACATCGCGAAGAGTTTATTTTTACTCTGAAAAAGGCAGGTGTCTCCACTATTCTTGGTACGTCATCCATCGAGTTGGGGTTCTGAAAGCTCACTTTAATATATCGTACAGCCTCCTCGGATACGGTATTCCCAATCCAGAACGTTGCGTGTACATGTCTCACCACTCTTGCAGACGGCCTCTTCCTTGATGGTCTTCACGCTTGCCATGGTGTTGAATCCTCGCGTATGGAAGCACGCTCAGGCGGAAATTGATGCGGTCACCGGTACCCATCGCCTCCCCGACTTCGGTGACAGACCGGCTTTGCCGTATGTCGATGCAATCATTCGTGAGACTCTCCGATGGTGGCCGGTGGTGCCTTTGGGTAAGATCGTTTGCTGGTCCTGTATTCGTTCCAGGGGAATCTTGACAGTTGAGTTGTCCAGGCGTTTGGCACGCCACAACGGACAGCGATATTTACAAAGGCCAATACATTCCTAAAGGTGTGTCTCTCCTTCACATGCAAGCCTAGATGATCGGGCTCACAAGTATGATTAACAGGCGCAACCGTAGTTGCAAATGCGTGGTAGGTCTTTCGGTCTTTCAGCAACGAACTGGTTGACAAACGCTCTTGCTAGGGCCATGTCTCGTGACGAGACTCGGTTCCCAAATGCAGAGGATTTCGTGCCCGAGAGGTTCCTCAACGACGACGGCACGTTGAACGAGAACAACCCGATGGATTTTGTGTTTGGGTTTGGACGACGAATATGCCCAGGTGCGTGAGCCGCCATAACTGTTCGCTCAAGTATGAAATGATGCAAAATTGACATGGTTCATACTCGTTTCCTCGTGGCTTTTATTAGGACGGTACGCTGCAGATGCAACGCTCTTTGCTTCCATCGCCACGATGCTTGCGACGTTCGGCTTTTGTCCTTCCCAAGGCGCCCAGGGCAACGACCTCGCTTTTCAAGTGAAATGGGTGAATGGCGTTACTCAGTAAGTGAATGCGGCGCAAGCATCGTCCTCTGTGTGGACGTTGACACGATTCTATCGATATAATATCCAGTCACCCGAAATCTTTTCCGTGTCGCATCTCTCCTCGCGCACACGTGAACAGGTCGTATCTAGAGCACATGCTTGCGGAGTTGAGCTCAGAGTGAAGGGTGCGAGCTCGGATAATCATTCAACGTACCTGGACCGTCGGTGGATGGTGATCATGATTGCAACGGGGAAGAAGATGGTCAATGCGCTTTTTCTTAGGCCATTGCGGCACGATATATATATATAAATCAATGATATGGTTCTCAAGCATAAGGTTTTACCGCCCTGTTAGTGGACCATTTGACTATGGCCTTTCTGGTAGCGGCGCGAGTTATGTTGATTTTGCATTCGTTACGCTGCACCATCAACGTACATGCAACCAGTTTTTCTCAACAGCCAACTTGATGTGGCCGTTTGGTCTGGGTTCGGGAAACCCATCGGAACCATGAAGAAGCTGCGCAGACACTCGTGGGCCCAACTAACTAGTGATGGTAGTGATCTATTACGTTGCAAAATCCAGGCAGTCAAACCCACCCAAGCCTTCAAGCTTCAAGCTTCAAGTTGCGCATGATTCAGAAAACGGATCAAGAATGGTGGAATCCTCATTCAATGAATGGGCACCAATTGTGGCCCTGGGCTTCCCGAATCCCGAATCCCACTTCGCGATTGCTGTGAAACGATCCCCAATGTGAATGGAATGCGATGACGACCCACCGTCCTTCTATCTCCATTGACAGAACATATTCATATTCGTTCGATGCGTTCGTTGTCCGAAGAGAGCCAAGATAAGACAAGTGTGCTGACGAGCGCGCAAAATATGTGTAAGGGTGATCAATGATCATCGCGGTGGTGGTGTCAATGTGCGCAGAACGTGACGCTTTGTCGCCGGTGCCGATGCCGTTCGCGTGCTACAGCTAGATCTTGGCAACTCTTTCTGGGGGAGTATTCTTTACTTGCCTCAGCCTCAGCCTCGCCGAAGCTTGCTCGAAAACGAAACAGTAACGTGAGGTACTCATAGGATCTTGTTTTTTTTTTTCGGGTACACAAGCCGTCCCGGCCCGTCCGTGCTACGTAGTAAGCAAATGATCACGTGAGTTCCCGAACTTGAATAGGCGGGTTATCTGTGCCCGACCAAACATGTTTCTGTCAATAATTGCACCGCCTTTATCCGATATCGGGCCGCCGCAGCGGCTACTGCTAATGCGACCATCTTGCTTTTCCCAGTTACCCCTGCGATGTTGCGAGTCACTCTTCTCACGCTTGTCGCAACACTCCTCGTCCCCGCGCTCGCGGTCCAGGTACCACTGAGCTCTGGTCGCCATCGGCAGGCTGAATACCACCCCACTATTCTTCCCGACAAGGATGTCACGGAATGGAGCCTCGACGAGCTTCCAGACCCGAATGCTACTGACCACCTCGTCTTCGAGACCGTCCACTCGTTGCTTCAACACTGGCCAAACACACGTATGAGAAATGGTAAGCCGAGTCCGGGCGTCTGCTTGACTTTTCCTCAAACACGTGTTCTCCAGGCCACAATATTGTACCGGGAAACATTCCGACAGGAACACTTCTCTATCATGGGACAGTTCGCAGAGAGTTGCCACCGGGCCCCGAATGGATTGCCACAGATCCTGAACATTCGTATCTCTTCTGCAGGGATGCACCCAGTCATTTCCAACAAGGATGTTGGCATCTCACGCTCGCGGCTACTCGACCCCTCAAAGTCGTCTATTTCGACGGCAGCAGTGCTGCCAAGCTTCCGTACGGTTCATTGGATACGCAAGACCTTATTGCATTTGGTAGATCTAGCGAAAGCGATATGTACGATGAACGTCAGCGCATTCAAGACCTTTGTAAATGGGGAAAGAATTTCGATGTGGATGGCTTCGTGAGGTAAATCGTCGCTTTATCCAATGTCTTCCTCCATTAAACACATTTCTGATAGGATGGAAATGGATTTGTGAGCAATCGGTTTTGCGCCTGACTCAGCTGTCCTTAATCATCAAGCGCTTCAGTGAGATCATGCTGTGCGATTTTACCTCTGGCGTCCGAGTGGTTTCTTTCGCGAACCTAGTAAGTCGAGGGAATGTTCGACCAGTGATGCGTGAGCCTTTGTCAACTGGATCTCTTGCTTGGGAAATACTGAGGTAACTTTGAACAGCGGGATTCGAGGTCATGAACGCCGGTTCTTGGCACAATCGCTTCCCTGGAGAGACGCGCGTCCAATTGGATCTAGCTGGATTGGTCTGCTTCTATGACACCCAACTCGCGCCTTCGTTGGTTGTCATTCGAGCCGGCCAAGAGAGGTGGGATCACCGCGTGGGAAATATCTCCAGCGAAGATTTATCGGCCGTCAAGTCCAGGCTAGAGGCGGCTTTGATCAGACCAGAGCGCCTGTCGATGGGAATCGACTGGAGAACACTCGTCCAGGTCATAGTTGACCGATACGCCCAACGACTCGAACTGACACGCTATCTCCTGAATTCGTCGGCAACAGACTCGGACGAACTTTTTGATCTCGCCAACAAAACTCAAACTCAGCTCAGAGTGATGTTGACACCTTACCTCCTCTTCTCAGCCACTCCAGCCGACCCATCAGACAAGGCTGATCTGGAGTGGACGGTTCCCATATACAAGCTGTGTGCCACGACACATACGTTCTCCTTAGAGTTCGAGTTGGACTCTATGACGGATTCAGAGAAATTGCTTCTTCAAGCTGTGCGAGGGACTAGCCGAGAGATTTGCCGCGTGGTGACGAAGATGTGGGCCGCGGGCGTCTACGCAGGCATCGATCCGCTGTCGAACACAAAGGAATCCCTCGATTTTGCCGAGATAACACATCTTTGGACTGCTTGGGCAGAGGACCTGAACCGCCTGATGGGATGGCTCGACTGGAACGGGTGGGTCAAGTGTCATCCTGGGTGTGGTCCCGAGGTGCGTCTGTCGTGCAATCATGTGGAACCTCATGTTTTCGCATCATGACTGACGAACGGTCGATAGAAAATGTGTTACTTGCCTACCTGGCCTGTTGGCTTTCCTTGGATGGGGCGGGGTCCGGGTCCGGGTCGCAAGCCATCTCCGCCGTCGCGTCCTGAGAGACTTACCAGTTTCGATTTGCGGGCCATGATCATGGAAAGCCTCGCAGAAGAGATGTGGGACGCTATCAAGCCTGACCCGGACGATTGGATCCGCCCACAACCTAAATGTATCCGAAGGATAGATCCCTACGACCTATGAGTTTTGAGTTTGTTGTCGATCTGTTTGATGGAAAGGTACAGACCATACCCATACCATGCGGAATATTGCACCTACAGCCACGGGAACCTACATGAACTAGCTTTGTGTGTTGGCATTCGAGTCATTTTTATTGGTGCTTTAATTTCCCTACCAAAGGTTGATCATGTGTGGTTTTGAGAGTTGGCGCCGAGTGTCATGCTATAGCCTATTTCTATTTCGATCTGTTTCTATTTTCATTTTTTGTTACATTCTCTGACTGAGGATTTAATTTTGGGTGGGACGTGCACTAGAATCAAAACCTCAGGCTTGTGAGATCACTTGAATGAGTAAATGAGCCATGATGTTGTCAAAAAAAACCTGAATTCTAGAGTGGCCCTTGGTGAAGAGGCAGGCATCTGAAGCAGGTAAGAGCCAAGATACAAAAAAAACCTGCTGGCCATGGGGACCAAACACAAAGCTCACAAAGCTGCTTCATGCTATGGTACACAGACTCAGTTTCAGAATTGGTGAAGTCTCAGCGGGTGCTCTGAGGGCAACAAAGGATACAAGGGTAAACCTATCAGTGGAAAGACTCACTGATAATACAAGAGAGAGAGTATTGCAAACAGGTGAAGAGTATGAGATTTTATAAGAAGCAAAGCTCAACTTAGAGATACATATTGTTGCGCAAGCAATGCACAGTCGAATGCTAGTGCGAATACCGTTGCCACAAGCGGTCCTATACGACAGTTGCAGGTCTACACAAAGACCTGGCAGGTTATGAGGCTGGAGCTTCAACTTAATCCTCAACTGTTGCCAGCAAATAGACAAGTGGTTAAAACTAGGGAATCCTAGTCTAACCACGAGCCTTTATATATTGTACAGAAGTGTGCACAGACCATGCTGTGTGTGAGATAAAATACTATACATGGATAGACTAAAGAAGAGAAGCGCGACGGTGATTAACCACACGAGGCGTGGGGATCATAAAGAAGAGAAGTAAACGGAGATTAAATACATGTGTCGTGACGTCATAGAGTCTAGGTCTGGTCTAGGCCATGACATCATATGCTTAGTCAGCAGGAGATCACATGTAAGTTCCCACGATCACGTGCGCTATGTCACGTGACCTTTGAAAGTGAAAACGATTAAGTCCGAATTTGAAAGTGTACAAAGTGTACGAATAAAATGTTATGATTATAACACTTCCCCCCCCTTAGGACTCGTATTCCAGACGAGTTCCTGAATAAGAGGTTCCGTGTTCCGGACCAAATTCCTTAAATAAGGAAGAGAATTCTAATAGAGATAGGCCTCGAAGAGGACGAGGGGCGGATGGGTGGGCCTGGTGGTAATCACGAATGATGTCTTGTGAATTACCCAAGTTTGATACAGGCTCCCATGTGCGGTCCATTTCGTCGTATCCTCTCCAGTGCACTAGATACTCCAATTGCTTTCGTTTCATCCGGGAAGTGACTATGTAATCCACTTCGAATTCCACGTAACCTTCGTCCGTGACATTAACTGGGTCAGGACGTAAAACTGGTTGCCCTGGGAGGGTTTCCCAATAAGGTTTAATACGTGAAATGTTAACTACTGGATGTATACGCATGCTGCTCGGCAGCTGCAATTCCACTGCGTTGGGCTTGAGTGATTTGATCTTGTATGGACCAATCCAACGCTGTGTGAGTTTCCGTGCGGTGTATGGTAACTTCAAGTTTTCCGTAGATAGCCATACTCTATCACCAATTTTGTAATCGGGCGCATCCGATCGTCTATTATCGGCCTGCGATACCATGCGCTTTCTAGCTTCTTCTAACGCTTCTTTTACTTCGGCATGTGATTTCCTGGCGGCACGTGTGAAATCTCCGGCTAGCGTGTTGGAAGATCTTTCGAAACCGACCCGCAGATAATAGTTACGAGTGATAGAAAATGGAATGGTACCAGTGGCAGTGGTGAGGGAATTGTTATGGTTAAACTGGGCGATCTTGATCCAATCGGCCCATGTTTCTTGTTTTTTCGCCACGTAGGTACGTAAATATTGTTCCATTTCCCTATTTATCTGTTCGGTTTGACCATCGGTTTGAGGATGATATGCCGTTGAGATTTTCTGGGAAATGCCGAGAAGCTTGCAAAGCTCCGTGGTAAAGTCCGATACAAATTGTGGACCTCGGTCCGAAACTATAGAAATAGGGAGTCCGTGAATACACCAAACATTGTCTCTAAATATAATTGCTAACTCCTTAGAAGAGGTAGTCGTCCTACAAGGGACGTAAACAACTTCCTTAGAGAAGCGATCTACTATCGTACAAATGGCATCGAAGCCGTTTGAAAGAGGAAGTCCAGTAACGAAATCTACAGAAATATCTTCCCAAGGGTGACTAGCCGAAGGAAGTGGTAATATTTTACCTGCCGGTGCATTTTGCTTACCCTTCGTGAGGGCGCACGCTTGGCAAGATTCTACATATCATTTAATGTCCTTTGTGACTTCTGGCCACGTGAAGTGTCGTGTGAGAAGGTGAGCCGTACGGGCTTGACCCGAGTGTCCGGCTATAGGTGAGTCGTGACATATTTTAAGTAAATCTATTCTAAGTGCTTCGGGCACAAAGACTTTTTTCTTTTCGTTAATAAATACGGATTGTTCCGAGTCATAATAGAATCCTGGGTATTCTTTTGTTTTTTCTTTTTCGGATTCTTTTTGTAATGTATCGTAGAAAGAAGAAGAAAGGGAAACTTTATTAAGGAAAAGGTTCGGGGGAAGTACCGTAATATTGGTATTATGGTCCATAACGGCATCACCGTGGTCTGCTCGACGCGATAACGCATCTGCTCTGCCATTGGTTGAGCCTGGTTTGTAAACAAACAAATAATTAAATTCTTGAAGAAGTGCATGCCATCGAGCTTGTCTGCCTGATAGCGTTTGCGGCTTCTTCCAATATTCCAAGTTTTTGTGATCGGTCCAGATTTCAAATCCTTCTCGACCAATAAGATAATGACGCCATTCTTCTAGCGCACGAATAACTGCTAATAGTTCTTTGTCGTAGATTGGGTAATTCCTTTCAGCAGCGTCGAAGGAATGTGACAAAAAGGCACAGGGTCGCCACAGGTCGTCTGATCCTTTTACGGAAAGAACTGCACCAACTGCTATGTCCGAGGCATCCGTCTCTACCCGCATCTCCTTGTCTCGATCTGGGTAGGCTAAAAGCGGAGCCGATGTGAACTTTTTCTTTAGCGTGTCAAACGCTCTTTGTTCGTCTAAGCCCCATTTGAAAGGGGTATCCTTTTTTGTTAAGTTGTTGAGGGGTCGGGCAATTTCCGAGAACCCTTCAATGAATCTGTGATAATAATTACATAATCCCAGAAATGCTTGAACCTGCTTCAGACGCGAGGGCATAGGCCAGTCTCGGATGGCATCTGTCTTCTTCGACTGCATTTCAACGCCGTTTCGGGATATAACCATTCCTAAAAAGTCCACCTTGTCCGAAGAGAATACGCATTTCTCCGGTTTTACAAATAAATCATTTTCTCAAAGGGGCTGGAGTACTTCTTTGACTTTTTCCTCGTGCTCGGCCCTCGTTTTTCCTTTTGTAAATATCATAACGTCGTCGATATAGATAATGACGCAGGCATACATATCGTTGAAGATGTCGTTCATCATGTTCTGAAATGTGGGAGGGGAATTGGTGAGCCCGAAGTACATGACCGTGGGTTCGTAGGCTCCAATGGGCGTGACAAACGCCGCTTTCCACTCATCACCTTCTTTGATACGAATATTATTAAATCCCCATCGGAGATCCAGCGCTGTGAAGATGTCGGCTCCTTTCAACCGATCAATCAACTGCGGAATCAGGGGTAACGGGTATCCATTTTTAATGGTCCCGTCATTTAGATAGCGATAGTCCATTACAAGTCGCTTGTCTCCGGTCTTTTTTGGGATAAAGAACACAGGGGCCGTCTGAGGTGACTTGGACGGTCTTATGTAACCCTTCTTGAGTTCTTTTTCCACAAAACCTCGGATTTGCTCCTGTTCTTCTTCGGACATGGGGATAACGCGACCCTTTTTTGGTACAAAGTCGGGTTTGAGATCTATTGCGTGATCCCAGGGTTTCCTTTCAGGCATTCTTGCTGCCTCGTCCTCGGAGAATACATCTAAATAATCGTGGTAAACCTCGGGTACCTTTCCGGCTACCTCTGGTTCTATCGTACAACAAGAAGTAATGTTCGAAGATGAAATAGAGTCTCTGATAACTTTACAGTAGGGAGAACAATGATTAAATTTAATGGTTTTAAAATGCCAGTCAATGTCTGGGTTATGACGTGCAAACCAATCGTAACCAATAATCATTTGATGAGAACCAAGAAGAGAGACGTAAGCCTCAATCGATTCGTGGTGCCCATCAATTTCCATAAATAGGTAGGCTTTGTGCGTAATGCGACCTATTGCTCCTTTAGAGCCGTCTGCATTAATAACCTCCATGGAACGTTCTAATGGTACAGTGTCTATTTTTCTCGTATCGCAATAATTTTTGTCAATGAAGGTATTGACCGCTCCCGTATCCAGCAAAGCTTTAAGCGAACGAGTTCGCCAAGTAGCGTTTGACTGGTAGGTGATTTTCACCACCGGGGAGTAATCTCCACCAAACATTAAAGAAGATTTAGGGGATTTATAATTAGAAGAAGAGGGAGATGAAATCGGGGATCTGGTTTTCATTTGTCTCAAAAGAGAATTAAGCACGCTTTTGTGCGCCGCGCTCCCGTTAGGAGACGCTCTTTCGAGTTTTTCTATAGATAGTTCATTCGATTTGATACAGGAATCAAGAAATTCATCCTCTTTACAATCAACTAGACCAGGAACATCCACGCTTACATCCGAGGACGAATTCGCGAATACCGATCCAATCGAAAGTTTAGATTTTGATGGTACGTAAGAATGTTCATCTGTGTCTACGGAATAGTCCACAAATGTAGATAAGGCAGAGAAAGAATTTGAAAAAGAAGAATTTGAAATATTGTTCAGTCCTCCAGGTACCCCTACACTAGAAGACTTTTCATTTTAAAGACCGCGAGGCCTTTTCCTTTGCTTCGCAAGCGAAGACATCTGCCCAGTATGCTCGGGCGTCGTCTCCCATATACGCGGCGCATTGGGAAACTTCTTGTTGCGGTGCTCCAACCGCAGGTGGTGCCGGTAACGGCCTTGACTGATATGAAGAATTTGGAGGGGTTACCTCCGCGGCATTTACTTGAACCCATCCTTGGACATAGGTTCCATCGGCCTGCTGGATCCACTGCTGCCTTACTTTCGGGCGCGGTGTGTTTCCAGACTTGTCCCGATGGTTCGGGTTCTGAGGGCAATTAGGGCGGATGTGTCCGGCTTGCCCACAGCCGAAACACGTTCTGGTCTCAGGGCCAGATTGTTGGGCGGATAGATCCATTGGGGCTCCGCGGCCCGGTTGTGTTCCGACTGGTGTGAAGCCGGGAGGAGGTCCTTTGGGGGGAGGGTAGCCTCTTTGGGGCTGCTGCGAATACGGCCTCCATTGCCGTGCTTGGCCTGTTCCCCTTTCGGCGTACATCTGCTCGAAGGACCTCCCTGTCCTCCTAAACTCCTCAACCAAATTGTTGAAGTCCTCTAGCACGTCTTCTGAGCACGAGAGAAACACTTGTTTGTATATCTCATATTTGACAGCTCTTTTTAGGAGCTCGATGGCGTGCTTGGGCTCACACTCAGATTGCCGGTAAAGGACTTTGAACCTTTCTAAGAAGGTGTCGATTTGTTGCTGGCCTTGGGTAAGTGCGGCCAATTTCCTTAGTGCCTGATGAGCAAGCACATCGATCTGGAAGTGGCCTCTAATCATGGCCTGTAAATACTCCCATTCTGGCCAGGCCAGGTCCTTTTTTCTCCCTTTGGATCTGTTGAGAGGATCTATGTATTTTTCCTCTTCCGAGACGTAATCCTCCAAAACGAGTTGAGAGAAGTCTTGGCCTTTGCCCTTAATACGGCTAAGAACCGCCACCGTTCAGAGTTTGTCGGTTTTCCAGGTGTTGACTGACACCCAGACTTTAAGGGAAGTCCACCAGTGGTGGAACTTTTCTCTGTCACCGTCCCATTCTCCTGGGTCAGCAACTTTCTTAGAAATTCCTCCTTGGGTATCTTTTTCCAGCCACTGCGCGAAGAGGGTGCGCAATGTCTGATCGTCGTAGACGGCGGCGGTAGGGACATAGTCGGTGGGAGCGGGGGTGTAAGACGGACCGGGATCGGACATCCTCTTTTGGTCGTCGTTGGGGAAATCCGTAGAGTATTCGGAACCCAGTTTGTAAATCGGAAATTAAAGAAGTTGGGGGCGGAGGGAAAGGGGTGATTCTTGAATCTTCTTCGGCAACCTTTTTCTTCAACTGAACCGGCTTCTTCGGCAAAAATAAAAAGGAAAGCTACGAGGTGTAAAGACCCTTACTGTCTCCTATCTTCCAAGGTGACTCTGGGGGACTCTACAACAAGTAGAACGTAAAAAGTATTTTTTCGAACGGAGGTAATATCTCCGACGAAGCTTGGTCCGGTAATGGACGGTTATGGGTAGAAACCTAGTTACGACTAGTTGACAAATTTTGAAAATATTTTTCTGGGTTCTACCTCCCGTGTTACCACAGGGACTACAATTGGGAATGACTCAGCCAAAGGGATTTGGGGGTCCCTAAGTCGTCCTTCGCAAATTGGGCACGACCCCAACGTGGACTATCAACTCCAAGGGAGCGACGGAGAATGAAGTTTTTTACAGGTAATTACGCGAGACTCAAAATCTACCCTTCCAAGGGGTTCCCCTAAAAGCGGCGGGGGCAATCAGAAATGAAAACTGCTGAACGCGCAGTAACGACTCTTAACCCTGAGTACCGGGTTTTCCCTTCAGCGGGATTTCTGCTCCGTCAAGTGGAGGCCTACTGGTATGTGCGGATAGGAGAAACGAGACGGGTACGCTATTGGCCAATCGCCGACAAGCACGCTACCCCTACCCTGGGGACCGGGTGTGTATCTGTAGTTTTAACCAAGTGTTGCGAAGGCAACGCGCAGTCGAATGCTAGCACGTAGTACCCAGCCACAAGCGGTCCACAACAGTTTCAGGTATACACAAGTACCTGGCAGAGATGAACTGGAGTCTCAACTTAATCCTCAACTGTTGCCAGCGAATAGACAAGTGGTTAAAACTAGGGAATCCTAGTCTAACCACGAGCCTTTATATATTGTACAAGGATGCGCACAGACCATGCTGTGCGTGAGATGAACTACTATACATGGCTAGACTAAAGAAGAGAAGCGCAACGGTGATTAACCACACGAGGCGTGGGGATCAAAAAGAAGAGAAGTAAACGGAGATTAAATACATGTGTCATGACGTCATAGAGTCTAGGCCTGGTCTAGGCCATGACATCATATGCTTAGTCAGCAAGAGATCACATGTAAGTTCTCACGATCACGTGTGCTATGTCACGTGATCTTTGAAGTTGAAAACGACTAAGTCCGAAGTGAAAGTGTATGAAGTGTACGAATAAAATGTTATGATTATAACATTCACCCTGCCTGCCTTGAGATGCCACTGCAAATGCACCCCACCCACGCTCAGATGCCCACCACAAATGTACCCTGCCCATGTTCAGATGCCTGCTGCAAGTTCACCCTGCCCACCTTGAGATGCTGCTGCAAATGTGCCCCTCCCATGCTCAGATGCCTGCCACAAATGTACCCTGCCCGCCTTGAGATGCCACTGCAAATTCACCCTGCCCACATTCAGATGCCCACCGCAAATTCACCCCGCCTGCCTTGAGATGCCACTGCAAATGTACCCCACCTGCATTCAGATGCCCACCACAAATGTATCCTGCCCGTGTTCAGATGCCACTGCAGATGTGCCCCACCCACTGCTAGATGCCTCCACCCGCCACATATGCATGCCACCCGCCTTTGGATGCCGCCACATTTCATGAATGCACCCCACCCAGCCCGAGTACCCTTCAGCAGTCCTTATCCTCCCGCCTTCCGCCACTGTCTCTGCCTGCCCAGAATTAAATTTGACCGCCAATGACTTTACATTGCAATCTGTCAACTCTGCATATATTCTACTCATCTACCTCCATATCCAGCTTATTGGCCTCTATTATCCGCCATATTCCAACCTTCCCAGCTTCTCCACCTGGGCATAATTACATCTTGGAATGCCCACCACTGCATGTACCTTGTCCTGCATGTACCATGCAATGCACACGTGATCCTCCACTACCTCTGCCGCCCCATGGATGATCAGCCTGCCTGAAAATGCAACCACTGTCCCAGGCGGATACCATAACCTCAGCTCCTGCCTTGGAAAGGTGAGGTCAAGGCTGCTGTAATTCTCGACTGTGAGAAGTTGATCAAACCATTGTGAAAGTCCATTTTTGTCCAGATGGCAGGGGCTGGACCTGTTAACCATGGTGGAAAGGCTATTGAATACAGATGGCCAGAGTTCCAGCACCCCCTGCATGTCGTCGAGGTCCTCTGCCAATGAGACACCCCAGAGTCGGATCATCACCTTCTGTGCTAAGTCATACATCTCGGGATGCATGATGCTCATGGTGGCGGACATTACTGCCTGCATGTCCATCATGTTCACAAGCCATATCCTCCCCTCATTGTTATTCCGCTCACCCTTCAGAGTAGTGGAAACCTCCAGTTTGCTGCTGGAATGCTGCAAGCTGCGGTGAAGCTATGTGTGCCCAATAAGTAAATCTGACTTACATCACACCCTTGCTGATACCATGTGGGGGACATGTTAAGGCACCCTGCCAGCTCCGCATCCTGGTAGAAATAGCTCTCCTGTGTTCTCCAATTTTTATCTGCTTTTGATGTGGTGATACTCCTAGTGAGGGTGTTGCAGAGGTGCTGAAATGAGCTCCATACCATCTCCTATGGCTGCTATTCAAACAGCAGTGGAACTGGCAGGCCATGCATATGCACCTGGTTCGCCCTGCTCAATGCCTTCAGGAGATACCATGCAATGATATACCCCCTTTCATTGACTATCATAGCTGGCACTGTCAATGACTGCCAAGACCTTCTGTCCAGGTCTGATGTGAGATTCCGCTTTGATTCATATCTCAACACCGCATCCACTTCCCGCAGCAGATCAAATTCCACCAGTGTGACTACCCGATAGATCAGCTGGTACCAGCTCCGATGTATGATAATCTTACCTGGATGCTTGTATGCCTCCACTAAAGCATGCACCATCAAATCCACCTTGCAGACTGTTTCCACAGAAATGTTGATGTTCGGAAGAATCTCCATTGGAACAGCAGTAGGTTGAATTTTGGCAGAGAATTGACCTTGCATATAAATTGAAATGTGATCCATGAGCTTGAGCAGGGACCCAGCTGGAGCCTTGGTGAAGGGTCAGGTGGAGGACATTGTGAGAATTCTATGAAATGACACTGGGAAGTAAATGCCATCCTCTGCCTGATTATAGAGCCATTCATCTCCAAGACAACTGGGGTTTCAAGTCAAAGCAACCTAATGCAGCATGACTCCTATATATTCAAAATGCACCCACTGCCCTGCATGTCCGCAACCTGGCCAAGGAGTGTGATTAAATACATTTAGGTGGTAGCTCTTGGATAGAAGTCACCAGGCCCGCTTGAGCCTGTAGTGGAACAGCCCACGCATACAGAATGCCCCCCATTGATCCTGAATGGACCTGCCCATTGCTGTGGCGGAATGCCCAATATTAGCTATCCGCTTGCCATATCCTTCATTTTGTTACGCTGGGCGCTAACAACTAGAATGACTAGGCGGCACTCTGGAGTAGCCACAAGACTCGTGAAGCGTTTCAAAGCTGGGTCTCAGACTCTGTCTTAGTGCGCACACTAAGAGTCTGGAAAGGAACTAATTGCTAGCAGAAGACTGCGTAGAACTAGATAAGGTACATGGGAGTAAAGACCGAGTCTTTATACTACTGAGGTCTGCGCACAGACCATGCTCCCAAACGGGTTGCGAGAATGAAAGTACAAACGAGGAAAGAGTACTCTAGAAGATTCTGGAGTACAAAAGAAAATGTGTCCGTGTGTGGGAAATGGTGACTAAGCTAGAGCGGTTCGTACCGCTCAAAGGGAACTAGCAGTAAGCTAGGCGAAGATAGTAGTCCTAATGGCAAAGGAGAGAAAAAGTAGACCATCACCATAACACATTTAATGCTAGCAGCTGTTACGCTGGAGTGCGAAACAACTAGCAGCGAGCACTTGAATAGGGGCTCGAGCCTAATCGGGAAGATGGCCGACTCGCGTAGACGATGCTATCGGGCTTCTGCAGAGCAAGTGTCGGCGAGATGTTGTATGGTGGTGACCAGACGAGATCAAGCTGAAGCTTATCAGCTCTATCGGCAGATGGGGTATAAGCTAGATTGCTAGGCACTTGGTAGATGCATAGAATTAGCTAGAGAACTTGTACTAGTCTAAGTGCGAGTATATATACTAATACATATCGTGCACAGACTGAGCTGTGCGTGGCAGCGAGGGCAAGAGGTTATGAGTTGACGCGAGTCATAATGGTGAATGGGAAAGCGGCAAAGTGCCGGTAACGAGGGAGCGAAGCTCCGAGTAAAGTGGCGACATCATCAACAAATGAGAAGAGCAGAATGCGAAGTGATGATGTCCACGAGGTGCAGCCCACAGGGCAAAGGGGACACAAATGGCAGAGCCCTTGGATACGGATCTTGACGCAAAGGTACTGACACATTGTAATCTAGTCACGTGCTAGTCACATGATGAACCAAATGTCATTGGATAAAGAATAAGAGGATGTGACAGCTCAGCTGTGGGTCTGGCCTGACAGGGCAACGAGACAGGGGCTATCTCAGTGTGGCGGCACTGAGACTCGCAGAACGACCAGGGAAGTGGATAATGTCCACTAGGCAACTAGGGAGCGGGTGATGGGTGGCATCGCAAGATGGTGGGGGCGGCGGGGACATGTGAGCGTGGGAAAACGAGTGGTGGGGTACACTTAGGGATAAAACTGTAACAGCAGCCGCCCCTTCAGTGCTGCAAATCGCATTGCGGGCCCACCAGTATACATCATGCCACCCTATGCGCCACCCCTCAGGCCCACCTGCCACACTCCCACTGAGAGTATACCTCTCTGCATGCCCCCTGCGGGCCCTCTCATTTGCAGCGCATTACCTCTATCTATACCTGGTGCGCCTGCTCATATGTACTGCAAATCTGCCTGCAGGCCCTGTCTTCCCAAGCATATTTCCCCTATATACATCCTGTGGGCCTGCCCATATGTACCCCACATACACCTGCAGGCCCTCTCATCCACCCTGCAGTCTGTCTATGCCACCTGGCAGGCCCGCCAATATATACCTCACATACACCTGCTGCCCCTCTCATTCAAAGCACATTTCCCCTATATACACCTGGTGGGCCCACCCATATATACCACATGTATACCTGCAGGCCCTCTTGTCAAAAGCACATTTCCTCCATATACACCTGGCAGGCCCAACCATATATACTATAAATATATCTGCAGGCCCTCTTGTCTATAGCACATTTCCTCTATATACACCTGCAGGCCCTGTCATCAAAAGCACATTTCCCCTATATACACCTGGCAGGCCTGCCCATATATACTGCATGCAAACATGCAGGCCCTGTCGTCCAAAGCACATTTCTCCCATATACACCTGGCAGGCCTGACCATATATACTGGAAATATGTTGGCAGGCCCTCTTGTCTATATTACATTTTCTCTATATACACCTGTGGGCCCCCTCGTCTACCCCACACTCTTTCTATATACCCCCAGCAGGCCTACCCATATATCCCCCCTGCTGTTACGAGACAACAAAGTTATCAAGTGGCACACGGGGTTTGCAACTGTCACAGCTATACACAGTAACTGGTGAGTGTAATGAGGATAGCTCAGACCTTAATTTCTCAACTGTTGCCAGCAAATAAGACAAGTGGTTAAAGCTAGGGAATCCTAGCCCAAACCACAAGCCCTTTTATATTACAAGGGAATGTGCACAGACCAAGCAGTGTGTGAGACTGATTACTATACATGTACATATGAGAAGAAGCCAAGGTTGACAGAGATTAAAATAGAGGTCAATGGCAATCAAAAGGAAGAGAAGTAAACAGAGATTAAATACATGAGGCATGATGTCATAGAGTCTGGGCCAGTCTGGACCATGATGTCATATGCTTAGTCAGCCTATGGTCACATGTATAATCCCATGATCATGTGCATTGAGTCATGTGACCTTTGAAAGAGAAATATGACGAAGTCCGAATGCAAAGTTTGTTATAAGAGATACAATTATAACACCTGCGGGCCCCCTCATCTAAAGCACATTTCTTCTATATATACCTGGCAGGCCTGCCCACATATACCACATGTACACCTGCAGGTCCTCCTGTCTAAAGCACATCCCTTCTATATACATATGGCAGACCCCCCATATATACCACATGCCCACATGCAGGCCCTCCCATCTACCATACACTTCCTCTATATACACCTGGCGGGCCTGTCCATCAATGCTGTGCTAAATTTCACCCAAGGGCCTGCCCTGGGGTGGCCGTATGCCAGGTGACATTGTCAACCCAGGGTGGCCATCTGCATAGGAGAATGTGACTACATGGGCTTGATTTGAAGGGGAATGTCAGGGCTGAGTCTGTAGATCCATGGCATGTAGTGCATGTCATCGTCTGTACCTTTCATATGGGTGCATTTTGGGGGAGTCCTACATGTGGCAGGGATTGGATAAGTTCGCATATCTGGATCCACGTGTCAGGGAATGGTAGTGGGTTTACTGTGGTGATACTGATGATGTTTGGGGGAAAAGTGGTGTCTGGATCAAAGCATAGGTTTGTGGCCACTATCAAGTCGTGTAACTTCTTGATTGCGTTGTTTATGCATGGGGGTGATATGGCTGGGGCTAGTTGGTACTGTAGCTTCTGTAGTGCAGGGGGTTGGAACCAGTTGCAGCAGACAGTGGTTAGGATCTGGTGGGGAGTTATATCATTGTTTGTAGAGAACATGATGAGATGCATCCTCTGATAGCAGGGGGGGAATTCCAAGACATAAAAGGAGATATCCTTAAATGACCAGATGCATTGTTTGAGTAGGTGTTCGAGGTGGATGGGGATGATGTCTTGTAGTAGAAAGGATTTATGCGATGGCTCATTTGTAGGCTTGGGGTTTTTGGACATTGGGGGGAGGATGTTCGGGTGGTTCGATGGGGGTATTCTTGTTGAAACAATAGTGTTCTATTTCTGTATTTCACTTACAGCCACTATGTTTCTAGATTGGTCTATATGACATCATTGTCTAGACCTAGTCACACTTATCACATTACAAATAGCTCTTATGATGCTATTGGACAATATGCTTAGTCTTATCTCTTATCTCTATCATATCGTCATGTATTTCATACTATACTTTATATAGGTACTATACAGAACACAAGTACAAACACTCATGTACTGTATATAAGATAGCCCTTATGGCTTGTCATTTTTCTCTAGATCTTTCAGTTCTATCATCACTACTGTGATATCTCTAAGTTGAGCCTTGCTCCTTATACTCTTTCAACTATTCTGTTTGTGATACTCTCACTCTTGTATTATCAGTGAGTCTTTCCACTGATAGGTTTACCCTTGCATCCTTTGTTGCCCTTGGTGCGCCTGCTCGGACTTTATCAATTCCAAAAATTCTTAGAGCATTGGTGATGTGGACAAGCAGGAGATAGAGGAGTAGCTCTGTTCTTCCAGAGTTTGAGTCACCATTAAAGCTGAAGACTTGGATGAGTGCTTTTGGGTGTGGGGCAGCAATCCAGTAGGTTCTTGTCTCATTGTCCATGTGGTCTAGGGGTTGGAGTTCATTGGCATAGCAGATGTCAGGGAAGCCCCCTGGTGGAGTGGGGGTATGGTTGAGTCATGGCTCACTTTGGGGCCATTGGGATTGTGGGGTCAGCATCACATTTGTATGGGTGATGAGGATTACTGACAGTTTTATGTGGTTGGGTATGGCCTTGTCTATAAATGGTATGCAGGATGGGTTGAGTATGTCATTGGTTTCCGGACCTCCATGCTCATTGCTGTTCCTTTCCAGTTCATTGAATGTAGTGTAGCAGTCAGTGGGGGAGATTCAGCTTATCTTTGTATGAGTGTGGTGTCATGGGGGGGCAGTAGGGTGGGTCCATTTGTGGTGGGGGAATTGCCTGCAGTGTTCTAGTTGGGGCTGGGTTGGGGGTTTTAGTCTTCCTTGGTGTTCAAACTACGTCTCTCTCACATCATGAGGTGGGTGGTATGTAGTTCGTGGGTGGGACTGCTTTCGTTTGGATGGTGGTTCTATTTTCTTTCAATTTTATTGTTATTTTTTTTTGGGGGGGGGGGGCCAGGCAGTTGCCTTCTGTTTTTTTTGGCCTTGCCAGCCTTCTTAAGGTGTGGGAAAACCTGCCATGGTTGTGGTTCAGGTTCAAGGAGCCGGGTGTAGGGTTTATGCGTTACGAGCATATCGACTCTGCTTGTAGTTTGAAAAGACGTTTGACAGTGAAAGACCCGGCCGAACTTGAAGCCACGGCTTCCAGCCTGTCGCAGAGTGAGGCCGGGTCATAAGCCCCTGTAGCCCTTCGTATAGGTATAGGCCCGGCTTGACTCGGCTCCAGAGTCGATTTCTCGACGTCGCTGCAGTGGATGAAGAGCAAACGCAAACTAAGTTCGGTTGGCGTTTGCGCGCGCGACGTCATGCCAGCCTCGCATACGGGCCCGACTTCGCTTGGCCCGGGGCTTGAGGCCGGGCTTTGCAAATCACTCGGGGTCATCAGATGAGTTCAGGTGCGGCCCCATCACGCGTAGTAGCCTCGAAGAAATCAAATCTTTGTTAGGTGACATGAAAGTAGCAAATCGCTCGTAGCAAGGGAAAACCAGCGTAACAGGAATACATGTTCCGAACGAAATCTGCAGGCTGACGTATATAGATAGACGTCAGGAGAATACAACAAAGACGATGCAGACATATATGGTTAGGTTGTACATAGGGCAAGAACGAAGAAAGGGACTTGATGAGATCAACCGAATGTAATGGTACAATCGTATACGGACTGGTGATACCCGCGAGTTAATATGATGAAGAGTCCAGAACATGGCTCGAGACGACACTTACGAAAAACAAGGTTCGGCGATCATTTGTCTACCAGTCCACACCGCTATCAGTGCCAGCCTCCGCGGGACCCTGTACAGCAAGTATTCAGAGAGACCGCATCTAGCCAGTTGAAAGATGGAATAATACCACTGCTGGGCCCCGCGCGACAAGATTGATTCCCGTCTGGAATGGAGTGATGAGTTCAGCCATAAGGGATGAGAACCGGGGGAGCGTACTGGAAGAGCGAAAGAAACCTGGACGAGACAGGCCAAGAGGAGCGCTAGGTAGTACTTTGTGGCGAACATGATGAAGTTGGGTAGTTGATTGTGCAGAAGAGAGGAATGAGCTGTTGTTCGGGTGCTGGGATGATGGATATGAGAAGCTGTTTCGCCTTTATATACTTTTTGCCGCCAAGCCCCATCGGATCTATCACCCACCAGCGGGCACGAGGGCGGTCCGAGTGCCGCTCTCTCTCTCGGAAATGAGTGCGGGCTCCATTACCTGCCAATTGGAGAATGTCAGTCATATTGAAGAGTACCTGTCGAAGATAATGAACCGTAAACAAAAATGGGGCAACCTGTGATCGAATTATTTTTTCAAATACACCTGCATCACACTGATTTGAAGTAACACACCTCTATACTTGCTATTGTCGTTGAACCGACTATCCATTAATCTAGTAAGTAGCCCTAGAAAAATTAGCTGCAGGAGGTTGTCCGCACACGTGACGTCCGCATTAGGAATCCAATCTTCGAAGCATAACGGTTTTTTTGCCGTTGGCCGCTACGTTGCATCATGAATACTTATTTGAGAGATGTGTTCGCTGTCGAACATTGGTCATTTCAAGCTTGTCCCTGGCTACCGCATGCATGTCGCAGGTATCGAGTGATCAGCAATACCAATACTGCCCTGTTCTGGTTCGGGACAATTAGTATCCGGCTAGCGAATCGTGGAAGATGAGGTCCATGCTTGTTTGATGGCTTCCTCCTGGTGAGCATAGCATCTATCTGGTCTAATGAGTAAGCGAGGTGGCGCAGCGTCTCTGGAAACCCTCTGGAGACCCCGCTGTAAGTCTGGCTCGAGTTCAGGCGCAATATCGACAGTATCCCAGCAGACAACTTATTTCGTCACACCCACCCACCCCACCCTCTCTCTCAGGATCCGACAAAGGGTAATCACGACCACGTCGCACGCTTTGGAACTACTGTGGTAACACATCTGTCCGACGCGCTGCGCTCGACACTATCAGCAGTTACCCTCGCACAAGCTGATCTGATCGGTGCCCACCCGTCCTAACAGCTCACCTTTCTGCTCAGGTTCGGGCCTCGTTTTGGGCCGGAAAACCCTGCACGTCTTCACCCGATTCCTTCTTTTCTGTTCACCAGAGTACTAGCTCTCGCTGTCGTAGGAATTCGATTCCATTGCTCTCTCGCTCTTCCTAGGTCTGACACTGAGCCATTATAATTCATAGATAGACCTTGGGCAGTGGGCACTCGACAAAATAAGTTGTTTTCAGCCCACTCTTTGCTCACCTCCTCCACATCACAACCTGCATGATTGTTGCAATATGTACTGTAGTTCAGTACCACCTCGTTGCAAGCTCCTTGTCCTATCTTGTCAGATCCTAGAGGATACAGGATAGGATTGGCCGACCATGCTGTAAAGCAGTGTTTGAAGAGCCAGCGGCATTCCATGCCCGACACACGCCATAGTACGACGCGGCTTGCCAGTGGCAAAGCCGCGGCCATCGAACATGGCCATGGCATTCGCACAGTTATAGATCAGCGTCTCGCAATATCTTATTATCACACGGGTCGGAAGTACTTATCTTTACGATACCCCTCAGCCAATTACACTCTGGGAACTGCCATGCGCCATTTTCATGACTACTAGTATGGCGCTGCTGTTCGTGGCTTTATGGTTTTCCACTGGCACTATAAAGACTGCTGTAAAGAGTGCATGGATTTTGCAACATGACAGGATACTCGGGCAATCCACTTTAGAATGGGCCTTCAAACAGGATTGATCTGGCCACTTTTTCTGGTCCGAAAACGCCACATCACCACTGCTGTCACATTTCTCTGGGAAAAATGTCACCTGCCAGGCTCTTGTTCTGACAGAAATTGCTGTGCTGTATACGAGAACCCTATTGACCAATGACTACGTGGCAAACTACTCTTCTATATTCACATCAGAGTGCAAATGGTAAAGCTGTGTCAAGAATGTGATACAAACTCGAGGGATGTAGAGTGACATCCACAGTCAAGGCACTTGATCATGGCCAGTATATCATAGTCCCACACCCACATGATTTTATTGTCTGATGTAGTGACAAACTGGTGATTTTTGTCAACAAACATGATTGTGTTCGCTGGTCACAAGTGTTGGTCATATTTTGGTGTGATCTTGCCCAAACTGACATCATGCTGTTGAAATGGTAGTGTTCTAATTCTATAATTAACTTACAGCCACTACGTTTCCAGACAAGTCTATATGACATCATGATCTAGACCATGTCATGCTTGTTACATTACAAATAGCTCTTATTATGCTATTGGACAATATGCTTAGCCTTATCTCTTATCTCTAACATACATCATGTATTTCATACTATACCTTATATAGGTACTATACAGAACATAAGTACAAACACTCATGTACTGTATATAAGACAGCCCTTATGGCTTGTCACTTTTCTTTAGATCTTTCAGTTCTATCATCACTACTGTGATATCTCTAAGTTGAGCCTTGCTCCTTATAGTCTTTCAAGTACTCTGTTTGCAATACTCTCACTCTTGTATTATCAGTGAGTCTTTCCACTGATAGGTTTACCCTTGCATCCTTTGTTGCCCTCGGTGTGCCTGCTTGGACTTTACCAATTCCGAAAGGTTATGAGCCCTGCTAGAGGCTTTTAATCTAAAACATCTGTTGATTTTGATAATGTTTCCAGCCCTGTGGAATGAGAGTGCTATCGCTCTTGGTTTACTATGGGTACTTGCCTTCTTGAGTCTCATACTAGCTTCCATGTGTGGTGCATTGAACATTATGTTCTTTAGCACACTTTGGTTACTAGCTGATTCTTTTATTATGCTATTGTGCTTTGTTTCTGAGGATCGGGATTTTACCTTCCAATGGCGTTCACAAACTCACCACCATGCCTTGCAAATTAGATTGACTTCTCACCCGAGTCCTTCTCATGCATCCCCGCCGCCCCCTCTGTCTTGCGATGCTGCCCATCACCTGCTCCCTAGTCACCTAGTGGACATTATCCACTCCCCCGGTCGTTCTGTGAGTCTCAGTGATGCTACACTGAGATAGCCCCTGTCTTGTTGCCCCATCGGGCTGGACCCTCAGCTGAGTTTCGGAATTGGTGAAGTCCAAGCAGGCGCACCGAGGGCAATGAAGGATGCAAGGGTAAACCTATCAGTGGAAAGACTCACTGATAATACAAGAGTGAGAGTATCGCAAACAGAGTATAAGGAGCAAGGCTCAACTTAGAGATATCGCAGTAGTGATGATATGACTGAAAGATCTAAAGCGACAATAAGGGCTGTCTTATATACAGTACATGAGTGTTTGTACTTATGTTCTGTATAGTACCTTTATAAGGTATTATGAAATACATGACGATATGATAGAGATAAGAGATAAGACTAAACATATCGTCCAATAGCATAATAAGAGCTATTTGTAATGTGATAAGCGTGACTAGGTCTAGACAATGATGTCACATAGACCAGTCTAGAAACGTAGTGGCTATAAGTGAAATATAGAAATAGAACACTACCATTTCAACACTCCTGCTTGCTTTAGCATTACTTCTTTATAAAGACAAAAGGAGAAAGAGAGAGCATGGACCAAACTTCTTCAAACCTCTGCCATGTCAGATTCTTCGTAAAGATATCTGCTGCTTGTTGTTGAGTAGGAGTATAGAAGAGAGTAATCTCTTTATCCTCAACGCATTCCCGAATGTAATGAAACAGAATTGCAATGTGTTTGCTGCATCCTTCAATGGCAGGATTGGAAGCCAGAAATATAGCTCCCTGATTATCAACTAGAAGGGGTAAAGGACCAAGTCTGTATCCCACCTCAAAGAACAAGGAGCACACCCAAGAGAGCTGTTTAGCGGTCTCAGTCATGCTCATATATTCTGCTTCAGTTGAAGAGTGAGCGATCTTGCATTGTCATCTGGATAACCATGATACTATGCCAGATGCTAGAAATATACAATAACCAGTCGTTGAACGATGGGTCTCAATATTGCCTGCCCAGTCAGTGTCACTGTATGCAATAAAGCCAGAATTGGCTCTCGGACCAGACTGGCTGTGTCCAGAATACATTATGCAAAGGTCTGGAGTTCCAACCAGATAGCGGACTATATAGAGCGCTCTTTGCAAATGATCTTCCGATGGATTGGAAGAGAACTGTGACATTTTGATGACAGCATGAGCGATATTGGGTCTAGATCTGAGCATGATGAATAGAAGGGATCCAATGTCAGATTGATATTGAGAACGCAAAGATGGTGATGCTTCGGTGGTTGATGGTGAAGGATTGTAACCAGAAGGAAGAGGTGTGCATGCAGGTTTTGCATTTTCAAGCTTGAATTGTTTTATGACCTTCTGTGCATAATCACACTGATCCAGCCTCAGGGTACGGTTTCTTCGATCCCTGGTAATCCACATGCCTAAATACTCTTTCGCTTCTCCAAGGTCTCAACTCTCCCAAGTCTTCATAAAGTGCTTCTTGTGGGCGAGGACTTGTGCTTTATCACTGCCCATAAAAAGAGCATCATCAATGTATATAACTAAGATAATGATGACTTTCCCAATGAATTTAATATAAGTTCCCGGGTCAGACAAGGTATGCTTGAAACCTTGTTTGATAAGTGATAAATGCAAGGCTTTGTTCCATTGAAGGGCCGCTTGCTTGAGGCCATAGATAGCTTTCCGTAGGCAACAGACTTTACTTTCTGAGCCTTTTTGAGCGAAACCCTCAGGTTGTTCCATATAGATTTCTTCATCAAGATCTCCGAAGAGAAATGCGGTCTTGACATCTAGAGCCTCAATTTCCCAATCTTCTAAGGCAGCTAGAGCTAAGAGAATCCTAACGGTTTCAAACCTGGCAACTGGTGAGAAGGTTTCCTCATAATCAATTAATGACTTGACGTCCCTTGGGAAGATCTACCAGATCCCATACTTGTCGTTCTTGAAACGACTTGTATTCCTCTCCCATGGCGGTTAGCCATAAGGATCTCTCAGCAGGAGGTAATCTCATTACTGCCTTGTGAGACTGTGGGATACCATTGACAGTAGCAGCAGCTAGAAGAGATTTAATCCACTTAGCACTGTACATCTGTCCTAAGTCATCTTCTTCATTTGTGGGTCTCGGTTGATTAACTGGTTGTGGAGTAGTAATTAACTCCTCCTGAATAGGATCCAGTCCTCGATGTATCTCTCATTCTATCTCAATCGGAGGTCGATTCCCATATGCATTATCTGGGACAATCCGTGGAATACGGATGCGAGTAGGACAAGGATTAAAGTCCTGACCAGTCTGCAAGAAATCTGGATCATTGATCATTGGGATTGGAGCACCTTTGGACCGTAAATCCTGATTGAACTCATCATATAAGTCACGTTGGTGACCTCGAGCACGAATATCTCGAGTTGGATGATGTTGATGAGGACGATTGCGAAATTCAGTGATTCGTTCAGGATATACTCTTGTTGGAGGTAAGAAAGTGGAAGGATGAATCCGACCAGGATCTTCAAATGTTTCCAACGGAGGTATCATTTGGCATTTATGTTGGTGTTGATCCGTTATAGACGATCTATGTCCAGTATCTGGCGTTTCTCTTTTAACTCCAGGGCATGGAGGTGAGAATAACGGTAGTTGTTCTTCATGAACAGAATCAGGAGATGGAGGATCGAGGATTAAAGGTGATGGTGGATGTTCAGGGATAACCCATGGTGAAGGTGTGACAGATGGTTGAGGAGACAGTTGTTGCATGTCGTCAGGATTTAAATTGGGGGAAATTGGTGGTAGGTCTTCGCGTATTATACCGGTCCCATCAAATCGTACTCCTAATGGAGGTGGCTCGTCAGCTCTTTGTTGATTTGAAGGTGGGGCGTCAGATGTACTATCTTCATCATCTCCATGTTCATCGGCATCTGTTGGAAGAATAGGAGGCGGAATTGTGGCTTGTCTGTCGTTCTGTTCTTTGGAACAATGTGGGAAGTTTTCTTCATCAAAAGTCGCAACAGACTCTACTAGAACTTGTCTTCGGGTTGGAGACCAAAAGCGATAGCCTTTGGTGCCAGATTCATATCCAATGAAGGTGGCTTGTTCCGATTTTGGAGACAACTTGTTTTCCCTGAGTTCCTTCTTTATAAACACATATGCACGACATCCAAATACCCGGAAATAAGAGATATCCGGGTTCTCCCCAGAGAACATTTCGATGGGGGTTTTCCAATTATGACGACGCATCAGTTGGCGATTGTAGATATGAGGTGAGGTTTTGGTTGCGTCCTGCCAGAAGACTTTTGGTAGACAGGCAGTATGGTGCATAGCTTCTTCTTTTTCCAGGATGGTTCTATTAAATTGCTCTGCATGTCCATTCTGTTGAGGGGTGTGAGGTACAGAGAGCTGATGCTCAATGCCCCTGGACAAGAGGAACGTCCGAATGTCTTTAGACATGTATTCCCCCCCACGATCCGAACGGACAGCAAGAAGCGAAGACTGGGTCTGTCGTTCAGCCCAGACGACCACTTCCTTAAAAGCATCAGCTGCCTCAGATTTAAGGCGTAAAAACCGCACAACTGCAAAAGCAGAGAAGTCATCGATAAAAGTTAAAATGTAGCGCTTCTGAGTCCGAGAGTGTGTGGGGAATTCAACCAAGTCGGAATGCACTAGCCCAAGGACCCGAGATGCACGTTTGGATGAAGGTGCATAGGGATGTTCATGCATCTTGCCTAAGGCACAGCCTCAACAAGGAATGATGTCAGAAGGTTCAGGTATTAACGGCATACCCTTAACGTTCTTGTAAGCATGGCGTAACACATTTTTGGATGGATGACCAAAATGGTGGTGCCACAATGAAGAAGATCCGACATCCTGCAAGGAGTGGATCCCGACATCTGGAGTTAGCATTTTAGCCTTAGCCTGAAACCAGTGGAGGGGATTGTTCGGAAGCAAGGCAGAAGCCTGCACTACCAAACGTCCTTGAGGGTTCCAAATCTTGGTTTGATCGGTTATTTCACATCGATAACCTTCTTTGGTTAGAGCAGTGACCAATAAGAGTCTATGGGCTGCTTGAGGCGCATACCAAACTCCTGTAAGCTCCAAAGGAATCGGCTTAGCCTTCCCTAGTCACTGTGATAACAACGCTGTACCAGGTCCAAACATCTTCATGGTTGCGCCATTTGCTGTGATCGCAATTCTCTCGGTATCACCAAGATCCATGAAGTCTACAACGTGTGGTGTGACATGGTCTGTGCAACCGCTGTCAATCATCCAGGCGTTGGAAAGAAGATCCTTCTTTGAAGGGACATCTCCGGATGTGTAAGCTCCTGCAATATACAGATCACCAAGATCGAATTCATCATTGTAATTATATACAGCATCATAGTCCTCAGCATCTCGCTGGTATGTAGAGTCCCAGACATTAATGTCACGGTGTTACGCAAGCAATGCATGGTCGAATGCCAGCACGAATACTCTGTCACACAGGGTCCACCACAGTTGCTGCGCTACACAAAGCACAGGCAAGATATGATCAAGGAGCTTTAGCTTAATCCTCAACTGTTGCCAGCGAATAGACAAGTGGTTAAAACTAGGGAATCCTAGTCTAACCACAAGCCCTTTTATATTATACAAAGATGCGCACAGACCGTGCTGTGCATGTGATGAACTACTATACATGGCTAGACTAAAGAAGGGAAGCACAACGGTGATTAACCACACGAGGCGCGGGGATCAAAAAGAAGAGAAGTAAACGGAGATTAAATACATGTGTCGTGATGTCATAGAGTCTAGGCCTGGTCTAGGCCATGACATCATATGCTTAGTCAGCATGAGATCACATGTAAGTTCCCACGATCACGTGCGCTATGTCACGTGACCTTTGAAAGTGAAAACGACTAAGTCTGAATTGAAAGTGTATGAATAAATGTTATGATTATAACACACGGGAGTCAAGACTGTGCTTCCAAGTGCCATCAGCACGATGAGCAGTGTTTCCATAAAAGGATTCTTCATCCTTCTCATCGATCGACCCTAGAAAGGTCGAAAGACGGACTGCTTTTGCTTTGCATTCCTTCTTCTTCGGCTGACCACGAGACCCTGAAGGTTTAGAGGGAATCGCGGCGTTTCCGAAAGGAGTGTGAGGAAGACGCATTAGCATCTCCATCCTCGAAATAAGGTGATGCGAGGGGTGGTCCCATCGGATCATCATCTCCCCAACCAGCTTGACCAACGGTAGATTCAGTTTCCATCGGGAAATCTGTAAGCATGTGGTCACCTAGTTGTGTTTCGCCCAACTCTACAATGTTGGCAAATCCGTCCATGTCCATCTCCACTTCATTCGCACATCCTTTCCCTTTTCCCTTTCCTCAATGTGTCTTGAAACCGGAGCGATTGTTTGTTCGCTCATTCCGGTTTGCTCCGGATCCTGAAGGTCCTCCATAAGGCGTCGCAGGCATATGGTTTTGCTGCTGCCTTTGCTGCTGCGGTTGGAACGGCCTCTTCTGTCCAGGACGACCACGTCCGCCAGAAGGTTGTTGAGGACGAGCCTGATTGTTCCAATTTGTCTGTGCAGGTGGAGGAGGTCCGTGTCTAACCGTGTTTGTGCGGTTGAGCTGGGTATCCGGTGCAACTGTATTCGTTCGAGAGGTGGTGGGATAAGGGATCTGGCCAGTGCCAGCACGAAGTTGTAACTCGTGAGTGATCATGGGAATGATAACGTTCGGTGTAAATTGGTGAACATTTGTGTTGTGGACGATGTTGGACACCAGAGGTTCGAATGATTTCGGTAACTTGGTGAGCAAGATCATGGAACGGAAATTGTTGGGAAGGCTTAATCCTGCTGCTTCCATTTTGTGGAAAGTGTCCATTAAGGACATGAGACCAGCAACTGCGTTAGCTTCATGAATGCGAATGTTCATGGCTTGGCGGAACAGGAAAAATTGTCCTGTAATGCCTGTAGTTGCGTAGGTGTCATACAGGAAGTTCCAGAGAGTTTTTGCGACAGAGATGTTGACTGATTCTGGAATTACTTGACCAGAAGCGTCATAGAGGGATGGAGTGTAGTCGTAGTTGACTGCATGTTGGAGTTCTGGAGAGATGTAGATGGCGAGCATGCCAACAGAGCGCTTGTCCAGCGAGACCCACTTCTGCTGGTCAGCGGCAGTCTGATTGTAGTACTCTGAAGTACCATCCACTATTGACCAGACACCGATTACGGTGAGAGCATGTCTCATTTGGCGAGACCAGGCTGTATAGTTGTCTGCTCCAGTCAGGACAGGAAGTCTCTGCTGGATTTGGGCGTCGATCTTGAATTCTGATATGGTGGGGAGCGACATGATAATTGTTTAAAACAAAAATCCGAAGATGAACTGATCAAAAGAAGAGAAAACTTCGTCAGCGTTTAGATTTGAAGGATTAGATATAGGAGAAGGTGAACGTGAGGGAAGACCTATCGGATTAACCACTGGTGTATATAACCTAGATGGTTCCGAAGGTCCTTGTTCCGATGTTTCTTGCACCAGGTATCCATTTTCGTCATAATGAAAATCTCCTCCTAAGTCGTTAGACTCTTCTCCATGACCAATGTTCGAGAGATAACTTCCTTCTATCACATGTTCTCCTGTTTCGACTCCGTGTAAGTTACTCTCTGGGATCCCTTGAGGAAGAGCAGATAGTGGTGGTGCAGATGCAGCACATATCGCTTCAAATTCCTCAAACCGTATGTTGGGAAACCAGTGTGGATTGTTTATTTTTCCACTAGAGAACTTTACAGTGAAGTCAGAGTGCGAAACGTAAGTAGAAGGAGAAATTTGTCCGTATGGAAGGAGAACTTGTGCGTAATCCTCCGGTATGGTATACATGTGAAGAAAGGTAAGTGTATTTCTAGATAGGAGCGGACCTTGCTTGAGCCTGACGTCTCTGACGTAGAGAGGTCCTGATAGGACCGATGAGGGTAAGGTCCCGTGTGGCTCGCAGCTGGCTAGGTCCACGTTGGTGATTAGGAGGCGAAAGTCGTCCCAGAACTCTATGTTCTGCAGGAGTTCGACTTCTTCGTCTTCCTCCAGTCTCAACTCCGATCTCCCGGTATTCGCGATGATTGCTTCGATCTGACTCTTCACGGTTTCTAAGATTCGTTTGGAGTCGTCCGAGATCTCATTGTAGGTGTCGGACATTTTGTTCCAAGTCTTCAGCGATGTCTTGCTGCTCTGCAGCGAGTTCGTGAGCAAACTTGAACAAAAGATTTGAAGCATCAATCTCAATGCGATTTTTGTGGAAGAAAGGGTGGAGCTGGTGGAACCTCGTCCTCCAAATTCTATCCTGGATCTCATTCCACCTCCTGCGTGTCGGTACATCCCAATTTCTAAAGTGTTCTTCGCCAACTTCAAAGAACTCTGCTGGCTGCCTGGAATAGTCATAGGCTTTGATATGGCCATGATCGTCAACAGTTGGATAGTTCCTGTTGAATAGAGATGAATCTTGCACTGCAAGAGTCGTGTTCCAGAGCGTGTCCTTATCGAATCCTTTGAAAGGAGACGATCTATCGTAAAAAGGGACTAGACATTCCTTCATTTCATCCAGAGTTGGGTATTGGGATCGACAAAACATTTCGAAGCCATGGTTGTGAAGGAGAACATCGGATGTAGCATCGTAGGAGGGGGTGAGAATGGGAAAGCCTGTGTTCTCATAGATTGAGTGCAGGGATTCGTAATAGAAGGAATGAGATCATATGTATTCGACCTTGCGACAGTGGTGGTGATCTTCCTCATCAATCCAGTTGATGGGTTTGAGGGGTCCAACCTCCAATGATCGGATCCGAGTTTCGGAAGCGATTCTGTGTGAAAAAACTACGGAGGGTGTTGGAACCGATCAATCAATTACGAGGTTCAGGATGAGGAGGTCGTCGGTGTCGTTGGGGTCGAGACCTTCTAGCTCCTCTGGTAGGAGGCTCAGGATTTGCTGTTCTGTTTTGACAACGAACAAGCTCATTGGTTCCATCTGGCCTGGGAATGATGGTAACATCGTCGGGTAGACAATGGATTCCTCAGTCAGCGGTGATAGTGATTCCATAGGAAGGTGGTTCGCCAGTGGAAGCATCATGTATCCTGGTTGGTAGAAGGGACTGGGCCCTACGACGGTTGGATGAAGGTCCAGCTCTGGGACCACGCTCTGCAACAGCTCCGATAGTGGGTACATGAGGGATGGTGTTGCTGAGGCCAGTCTGGTTGTGTACGATGACATTGTTATGAGGATTGGGAGGTTGATTTGCAAGTCCAAAGATGTTGTCTAGGTCTAAGACGTTGATTTCGATGGAGTTGTTTGGAGTGCGAGGGCGACAACAATTGTAGGGAGGTGGTGGAGAAGGAGTTTGAAAATGGATGTGGTGCGGTGCAGGAAAATACGAAGAGGAGCGACGATGATGGTGCTCGACTCTTTGGGATGGCCTAGAACATTCACTAACCTCTTGTAAGTTAGAAGGACTCGGGTGAGAAGTCGATCTAATTGACAAGGCATGGTGGTGAGTAGGTGAATGCCATTGTAAGGTCAGATCGTGATCCTGAGAAACAATTCGTAATGCGATGATGAAAGAATCAGCTAGCAACCATAGTGTGCTAAAGAACATAATGTTCGATGCACCACATATGGAAGCAAGTATGAGACTCAAGAAAGCAAGTACCCATAGTAAACCAAGAGCGATAGCACTCTCGTTCCGCAGGGCTGGAAACATTATCGAGAATCGACAGATGTTTAGATTAAAAGCCTCTAGCGGGGCTCATAACCTTTCGGAATTGGTAAAGTCCGAGCAGGCGCACCGAGGGCAACGAAGGATGCAAGGGTAAACCTATCAGTGGAAAGACTCACTGATAATACGAGAGTGAGAGTATCGCAAACAGAGTATAAGGAGCAAGGCTCAACTTAGAGATATCGCAGTAGTGATGATAGAACTGAAAGATCTAAAGAAAAGCGACAAGCCATAAGGGCTGTCTTATATACAGTACATGAGTGTTTGTACTTATGTTCTGTATAGTACCTTTATAAGGTATAGTATGAAATACATGACGATATGATAGAGATAAGAGATAAGACTAAGCATATCGTCCAATAGCATAATAAGAGCTATTTGTAATGTGATAAGCGTGACTAGGTCTAGACAATGATGTCATATAGACCAGTCTAGAAACGTAGTGGCTGTAAGTGAAATACAGAAATAGAACACTACCATTTCAACACTGAGCTGTTGTGTCCTTCATTTCTTTATCCAATGACATTTGGTTCATCATGTGACTAGCATGTGATTAGATTATGACACGTCTTTACCTTCGCGTCAAGACCCATATCCAAGGGCTCTGCTGTTCACACACCCTTTGCCCTGTGGGCCACACCTCGTAGACATTGTCACTTCATCTTCTGATCTTCCTATTTGTTGATGATGTCACCACCTTACCCGGAGCTTCACTCCCTTGTTACTGGCACTTTGCCGCTCCACATTTCGTGGTTATGACTCAACGCGACTCATAACCCTTCACCCTCACTGCCACGCACAGCTCGGTCTGTGTGCCATATCTATTTAGTATATATACCAGCGTACTTAGGATAGTATGCCTTCTCTAGCTAATTCTACGCATCTACCAAGTGCATAGTAATCTAGCAGTATACCCATCTCTTGCCGATAAAGCCGATAAGAGTCTGGTTGATCTCGACAGGCATCCACCTCTTGATATCTCCTGACACTTGCTTTGCAAGACACCTGATAGCGTCGTCTACGCGAGTTGGCTACTTTCCTCATTAGGCTCGAGCCCCTATAAAGTGCTTGCTTGCTAGCTATTGTGCGCTACCAGCGTAACACCCAACAATGTCATCATACATGACCAGAGCGCCCTCAGCAACACCATCCCTTCTGTACCCACCATCAGAGTTGTTGCAGAGCATGGTCCCAGAGCTGGACCCCCATCCAACCATCATAGGGCCCAGTCCCTTCTACCAACCAGGATACATCATGCTTCCACTGGTGAACCACTGTCCTATGGAATCACTATCGCTGCTGACCAAGGAATCCATTGTCTACCTGATGATGTTACCATCATTCCCCGGCCAGATGGAACCAACAAGCTTGTTCGTCATCAAGACAGAACAGCAGATCCTGAGCCTCCTACCAGAGGAGCCAGAAGAACTTGACCCCAATGACACCACAGACCTCCTCATACCAAACCTCATAATCAATTGATCAGTTCCAAGGCCCTCCGAAGTTTTTTCCCACAGAATCACTTCCGAAATTCAGATCTGATTTTCGGAGGTCAGTCCCCTCAAAGCCATCGACTGGATCGATGAGGAAGGTCACCACCACTGTCGCAAGGTTGAATACATATGATCACATTCATTCCTTCATGAACCCCTGCACTCAATCTATGAGAATGCAGGCTTTCCTCTTCTCACCCCCTCCTACGATGCAATACCCGACATTCTCCTTCACAACCATGGTTTCAAAATGTTTTGTCAATCCCAATACCCAACTATAAATGAAATGAAGGAATATCTTGTCCCATTCTATGACAAATCATCTCCTTTCAAAGGATTCGACAAGGACACACTCTGGAACATGACTCTTGCAGTGCAGCTTTTCAACAGAAACTATCCCACTGTTGATGATGATGGGCACATCAAAGCCTATGACTATTCCAGGCGACCTGCGGAGTTCTTTGAAGTTGGCGAAGAACACTTCAGAAATTGGGATGTACCGACATGAAGGAGGTGGAATGAGATACAGGATAGGATTTGGAGGACGAGGTTCCACCAGCTCCACCCTTTCTTCCGCAAAAATCGCATTGAATTAGAAGCTTCTGATCTTCTATTCAAGTTTGCTCATGAACTCACTGCAGAGCAGCAAGACATTGCTGACAACTTGGCACAAAATGTCTGACACCTACAATGAGATCTCGGATGACTCCAGACAGATCTTGCAAACTGTCAAGAGTCAGATCAAAGCAATCATCACGAATACTGGGAGATTGGAGTTGAGGCTGGAAGAAGACGAAGAAGTTGAACTCCTTCAGAACATCGAATTCTGGGACAACTTTTGCCTCCTAGTAACCAACATGGACCTAGCCAGCTTCAAGCCACATGGGACCTTACAGTCCTCAGTCCTATCAGGACCTCTCTACATCAGAGACATCAGGCTCAAGCAAGGTCCACTCCTCTCTAGAAATACACTTACCTTTCTTCACATGTATACCATACTGGAGGATTATGCACAAGTTCTCCTCTCATACAGACAAATTTCTCCTTCTATTTACGTTTCACACTCTGACTTCACTGTAAAATTCTCTAGTGGAAAAATAAATAATCCACACTGGTTTCCCAACATACAATATGAGGAATTTGAAGTGATATGTGCTGCCTCAGCACCACCACTATCTGCTCTTCCGCAAGGGATCCCAGAGAATAATTTACATGGAGTTGAAACAGGAGAACATGAGAAAGAAGGAAGTTATCTCTCAAACATTGGTCCTGGAGAAGAATCTAACAACTTAGGAGGAGATTTTCAATATGATGAAAATGGATACTTGGTGCAAGAAACATCGGAACAAGGACCTTCGGAACCATCTGGGTTTTACACACCAGTGGTTAATCCGATAGGTCTTCCCTCACATTCACCTTCTCCTGTTTCTAATCCTTCAATTCTAAATGCTGACAAAGTTTTCTCTTCTTTTGATCAGTTCATCTTCAGATTTTTGTTTTAAACAATTATCATGTTGCTCCCCACTGAATCAGAATTCAAGATCGATGCCCAAATTCAGCAGAGACTTCCTGTCCTGACTGGAGTGGACAACTATACAGCCTGGTCTCATCAAATGAGACATGCTCTCACCGTAATCAGTGTCTGGTCAATAGTAGATGGTACTTCTGAGTACTACAATCAGACTGCTGCTGACCAGCAAAAGTAGGTCTCGCTGGACAAGTGCTCTGTTGGCATGCTTGCCATCTACATCTCTCCAGAACTCCAACATGCAGTCAACTACGACTACGCTCCATTGCTCTATGACGCTGCTGGTCAAATAATTCCAGAAACCATCAACATCTCTGTTGCCAAAACTCTCTGGGACTTCCTGCACAACACCTACACAACCACAGGCATTACATGACAATTTTTCCTGTTCTGCCAAGCCATGAACATTCGTGTTCATGAAGCTAACACTGTTGCTGGTCTCATGTCCTTAACGGACACTTTTCATAAAATGGAAGCAGCAGGATTAAGCCTTCCCAACAACTTCCAATCCATGATCTTGCTCACCAAGTTACCGAAATCTTTTGAACCTCTGGTGTCAAACATCATCCACAATACTAATGTTCACCAATTTACACCAAACATTATCATTCCCATGATTACCCACAAGCTACAACTTTGTGCTGGCACTGGCCAGATCCCTTATCCTTCAACCTCTCATATGAATGCAGTTGCACTGGATTCCCAGCTCAACTGTACCAACACGGTTAGACGCAGACCTCCTCCACCTGCACAGACAAATTGGAACAATCAGGCTCGCCCTCAATCGATGAGAAGGATGAAGAATCCTTTTATGGAAACACTGCTCATTGTGCTGATGGCACTTGGAAGCACAGTCTTGACTCCCATGACATTAATGTCTGGGACTCTACATACCAGTGAGATGCTGAGGACTATGATGCTGTATATGATTACAACAATGAATTTGATCTTGGTGATCTTTATATTGCGGGAGCTTACACATCTGGAGATGTCCCATCAAAGAAGGATCTTCTTTCCAACGCCTGGATGATTGACAGTGGTTGTACAGACCATGTCACACCACACGTTGAAGACTTCATGGATCTCGGTGACACTGAGAGAATTGCAATCACAGCAAATGGCACAACCATGAAGATGTTTGGACCTGGTACTGTGTTGTTATCACAACAACTAGGGAAGGATAAGCCCATTCCTTTGGAGCTTACAGGAGTATGGTATGCACCTCAAGTAGCCCATAGACTCTTATTGGTCACTGCTCTAACCAAGAATGGTTATCAATGCGAAATTACCGATCAAACCAAGATTTGGAACCCTCAAGGACATTTGGTAGTGCAGGCTTCTGCCTTGCTTCCGAACAATCCCCTCCACTGGTTTCAGACTAAAATGCTAACTCCAGATGTTGGGATCCACTCCTTGCAGGATGTCGGATCTTCTTCATTGTGGCACCACCATTTTGGTCATCCATCCAAAAATGTGTTACGCCATGCTTACAAGAATGTTAAGGGTATGCCATTAATACCTGAACCTTCTGACATCATTCCTTGTTGAGGCTGTGCCTTAGGCAAGATGCATGAACATCCCTATGCACCTTCATCCAAATGCACATCTCAGGTCCTTGGGCTAGTGCATTCCGACTTGGTTGAATTCCCCACACACTCTCGGACTCAGAAGCGCTACATTTTAACCTTTATCGATGACTTCTCTGCTTTTGCAGTCATGCGGTTTTTACGCCTTAAATCTGAGGCAGCTGATGCTTTTAAGGAAGTGGTCATCTGGGCTGAACGTCAAACCCAGTCTTCACTTCTTGCTGTCCATTCGGATCATGGGGGGGAATACATGTCTAATGACATTTGGAAGTTCCTCTCATCCAGGGGCATTGAGCATCAGTTCTCTGTACCTCACACCCCTCAACAGAATGGACGAGCAGAGCGATTTAATAGGACCATCCTGGAAAAAGAAGAATCCATGCGCCACACTGCCTGTCTACCAAAAGTCTTCTGGCAGGACGCAACCGAAACCTCACTTCATATCTACAATCGCCAACCAATGCATCGTCATAATTGGAAAACCCCCATTGAGATGTTCTCTGGGGAGAAACCAGATGTCTCTTACTTCCAGGTATTTGGATGCCATGCATACGTTTTCATAAAGAAGGAAATTAGGGAAAACAAGTTGTCTCCGAAATCAGAACAAGCCACTTTCATCAGATATGAATCTGGCACCAAAGGCTATCACTTTTGGTCTCCAATCTGAAGACGAGTTCTTGTAGAGTCCATTGTGACTTTTGATGAAGAAAACTTCCCACACTGTTCCAAAGAACAGAACAATAGACAAGCCACAATTCCACCTCCCATTCTTCCCACAGATGCAGATGAACATGGAGATGATGAAGATAGTACATCTGATGCCCTACCATCAAATCAACAAAGAGCTGACGAGCCACCTCCATTAGGAGTACGCTTTGAATTTCCCCAATTTTAAATCCTGACAATATGCAACAACTGTCTCCTCAACCATCTGTCACACCTTCACCATGGGTTATCCCTGAACATCCACCATCACCTTTAATCCTCAATCCTCCATCTTCTGACTCAGTTCATGAAGAACAACTACCGATATTCTCACCTCCATGCCCTGGAGTTAAAAGAGAAAGGCCAGACACTGGACATAGATCGTCTATAACGGATCAACACCAACATAAATGCCAAATGATACCTTCATTGGAAACCTTTGAAGATCCTGGTTGGATTTGTCCTTCCACTTTCTTACCTCCAACAAGAGTATATCCTGAACAAATCACTGAATTTCACAATCATCCTCATCAACATCATCCAACATGAGATGTTTGTGCTCAAGGTCACCAATGTGACTTATATGATGAGTTCAATCAGGATTTACATTCTCATGGTGCTCCAATCCCAATGATCACTAATCCAGATTTCTTGCAAACGGGTCAGGACTTTAATCCTCGTCCTACTCGCAACCGTATTCCACAGATTGTCCCAGATAATGCATATGGGAATCGACCTCCGATCAAGATAGAACAAGAGATACATTGAGGATTGGATCCTATTCAGGAGGAGTTAATTCCTACTCCACAACCAGTTAATCAACCAAGACCCACAAATGAAGAAGATGACTTAGGACAGATGTACAGTGCTAAGTGGATTAAATCTCTTCTAGCTGCTGCTACTGTCAATGGTATCCCACAGTCTCACAAGGCAGTAATGAGATTACCTTCTGCCGAGAGATCCAAATGGCTAACCGCCATGGGAGAGGAATACACATCGTTTCAAGAATGACGTGTATGGGATCTGGTAGATCTTCCCAAGGAACGTCAAGTCATTAGAGGGAAATGGATAAATGTACAAAAAAGCGATGGATGATACAAGTCTCACTGGGTAGCAAAAGGCTTTACCCAAATCTTCGGAATTGATTATGAGGAAATGTTCTTACCTGTTGCCAGGTTTGAAACTGTTAGGATTCTCTTAGCTCTAGCTGCCTTAGAAGATTGGGAAATCGAGGCTCTAGACATCAAGACCGCATTTCTCTTCGGAGATCTTGACGAAGAAATCTATATGGAACAACCTGAGGGTTTCGCTCAAAAAGGCTCAGAAAGTAAAGTCTGTTGCCTACGGAAAGCTATCTATGGCCTCAAGCAAGCGGCCCTTCAATGGAACAAAGCCTTGCACTTATCACTCATCAAACAAGGTTTCAAGCATACCTTGTCTGACCCGGGAACTTATATTAAATTCATCGGGAAAGTCATCATTATTTTAGTTATATATGTTGATGATGCTCTTTTTATGGGTAGTGATAAAGCACAAGTCCTCGCTCACAAGAAGCACTTTATGAAGACTTGGGAGAGTCGAGACCTTGGAGAAGCGAAAGAGTATTTAGGCATGTGGATTACCAGGGATCGAAGAAACCGTACCCTGAGGCTGGATCAGTGTGATTATGCACAGAAGGTCATAAAACAATTCAAGCTTGAAAATGCAAAACCCGCATGCACACCTCTTCCTTCTGGTTACAATCCTTCACCATCAACCACCGAAGCATCGCCATCTTTGCGTTCACAATATCAATCTGTCATCGGATCCCTCCTATTCATCATGCTTGGATCTAGACCCGATATCGCTCATGCTGTCATCAAGATGTCGCAGTTTTCTTCCAATCCATTGGAAGAGCATTTGCAAAGAGCGCTCTATATAGTCCGCTATCTGGTTGGAACACCAGACCTTTGCATAATGTATTCCAGACACAGCCAGACTGGTCCGAGAGCCAATTCTGGCTTTATTGCATACAGTGACACTGACTGGGCAGGCGATATTGAGACCCATCGTTCAATGACTGGTTATTGTATATTTCTAGCATCTGGCATAGTATCATGGTTATCCAGACGACAATGCAAGATTGCTCACTCTTCAACTGAAGCAGAATATATGGGCATGACCGAGACCGCTAAACAGCTCTCTTGGGTGTGCTCCTTGTTCTTCGAGATGGGATACAGACTTGGTCCTTTACCCCTTCTAGTTGATAATCAGGGAGCTATATTTCTGGCTTCTAATCCTGCCATTGAAGGATGCAGCAAACACATTGCAATTCTGTTTCATTACATTCGGGAATGCGTTGAGGATAAGGAGATTACTCTCTTCTATACTCCTACTCAACAACAAGCAGCAGATATCTTTACGAAGAATCTGACATGGCAGAGGTTTGAAGAAGTTTGGTCCATGCTCTCTCTTTCTCCTTTTGTCTCTATAAAGAAGTAATGCTAAAGCGAGGAGGAGTGTTGAAATGGTAGTGTTCTATTTCTGTATTTCACTTACAGCCACTACATTTCTAGACTGGTCTATATGACATCATTGTCTAGACTCTGTCATGCTTATCACATTACAAATAGCTCTTATTATGCTATTGGACGATATGCTTAGTCTTATCTCTTATCTCTATCATATTGTCATGTATTTCATACTATACCTTATATAGGTACTATACAGAACACAAGTACAAACACTCATGTACTGTATATAAGACAGCCCTTATGGCTTGTCACTTTTCTCTAGATCTTTCAGTTCTATCATCACTACTGTGATATCTCTAAGTTGAGCCTTGCTCCTTATACTCTTTCAAGTACTCTGTTTGTGATACTCTCACTCTTGTATTATCAGTGAGTCTTTCCACTGATAGGTTTACCCTTGCATCCTTCATTGCCCTCGGTGCGCCTGCTCAGACATAACAATTCTGAAATGTTGTGGCCGCCTCAAGATGATGGTGGGGAGCACCCTCAGTGGCGGGGGTGCGCTTGGAGTGTAAACCCCCTTCTTGGGGCGGCGGGATGGAGGTGGAAGGACCCTTCTGCTGGATGGCAAGGGTGATGTGGGACTTGCGGGCCTTGGTAGTTGTGCATTTCATGGGCAGGATTGGGAGTGTGTTCTCATGCACTTTGTTGGGCAGGAGCTGTGTGGTGACTGCAACTGCTCCCCCACTGGGCGCATTGTATCCTGGGAGGCTGTGGTAGATGGTGGAGGTGGGCGGGATACCGAACGCCCTCACCCACCCTCACCCACCTGTGGGCACTGCTTCCTTCTCATCCTGCATGTCGCACAGGCACCCTGGACCCAGGGGACACATAGCACAGAGGTGGCCAAGCATGTTGAGCATGCATTGACTGGCTGTTCAGAGGGTGCTGCCATTACCCTTGTGGCAGTTGGGCGCCTCATGCCTGCAGGGATGACAGGGCAATGTGGAGGCAGTGGGAAATCTGCAGGGAAGCTGGTATTGAGGAATGGGGATGCTGTTGGCAGGGGCACATTGGTGGTTGTAAAGGTGCTTGGAGCAGGCAACAATGCTCCAATTGGTGATGTATTGTTGGTGCCCTCATCATGTCACAATAGATGGAAGGTTGCACCATGCTGCCTTCGATCAGCTCCATCACATTGCACCAGTTCTCCTCCCCTCCTGCCATCACATACTTCACAATCACAGCTGAGATCTGTTTGTTTTCAGCAGTGAGAATTGTCAGCCATGATAATTTTGATTCATTGTAGATAGTGCACAATGTAAGCAGGTGGTGTGTGTTGGCTCAAGGGTACCACCACAAAGGTTAAAGGACAGATTTCCCATGCACATATCATTTTCACACACTTTAAGCACAAGGCCTTGGTGTTACGGTAGTGGTCTACTTTTTCTCTCCATTACCATCGGGACTATTACGTTCACCTAGCCTTTTGCTAGTTCCACTTGAACGGTGACAACCGTTCTTACTTAGTCATCACTTCCCGCGCACGGACGCATTTTCCTTCACACTCTGGAACGTTCTAGAGTATCTTTTCCTCATTTGTACTTTCGCTCTCGCGACCCGATTAGGGAGCATGGTCTGTGCGCAGACCTCAGTAGTATAAAGGCTCTGTCTTTACGCCTTGTACTCTATCTAGTTCTACGCAGCAATCTGCTAGCAATTAGTTCACTGCCAGACTCTTAGTGTGCGCACTAAGACATAGTCTGAGACTTCTCCCAGAACTGTCTCCTGAGTCTCGAGGCCACTCCAGAGTGCCTCCTCGCTGTTCTGATTGTTAGCGCCCAGCGTAACAAAAGAACTAGATCTTCCTCTCGCTTCTGCTCTTCAGCAGTAAAGCCGCCCTCCCCTCGCCCACCATTTCCATCCAACGTCCAAGACGCGTCGGTCATTCTTTCCGCGTTCCCTCTCCCGAACCGGAACCCATCGTCGTCGACAACCCATCGCCGCCACACTCTCCTGCCCAGCCAGACCCTCAACCCCAGTTTTCCCCTTTGCCCCAGTCGGACCCCGAACCCTCTTATCAACCCGAGGACCAGGGTCTAGGGCAGGAAGACGAACCGGCACCCAGTGATGACAGTTATCACAGCGACTGGCTTGACAGAACCCCCCACGTTTCCCCCCATGTCTCCCACTCTCCCTCTCCACCGTACTATCCCCCTGCAGATCCATCAGACAACGAAGACAACGACAACGATATGTCCGACAAAAAGAATATCGTCCCCAAAGACTTCTCTGGTCTCAATGAAGACGCCTCGCGATGGCTCCTTGCCATGCGCACCTACTTTGCCGCCAATCAAACGGCATTCCCCGACGACGAATCGAAAATCAATGCCCTTCTCATGAAGATGAGCGAAGGGAAAGGCAAAATGTTCTCTGAAGGATGGATGAGTCTCCTTCTAGACGGACACCCCACAGCACGACAGAGAGAGTTCTCAACGGTCTGCGAGGACTTCCACAGGGTCTTCCATCCCTTTGACGTAGGAGAGAGTGCCTGAATTGATCTGGGGAACCTCACCCAGAACAAAGCCAACCGCAAGGACGGCTATGACACCTACGTCACGGAGTTCCAACTCCTTGCTGCAAAGTCTGGAATCATCAACGAGAAGGCACTCATCGAATGGTTCATTCGTGGTCTCGACCCCCGCCTTGCTGAATCTGTCCTCTCATGTGAGAAACCTCCTACCACGCTTGCCAGATGGGCCGAGAAAACATCCGCCTTCCACGCGCAGCACAAGCGCATCGACGACCTCCGCGCCGGGAAGCGCTACATTCCCACTTTCTCCTCCCCCTCCAAGCCCTCGTCCAGCAGAAGGGACCCCAACGCGATGGACGTCGACGCAGTCCGACTTACTCCCGTACAACGCGCGGAGTACATGAAGCAGAACAAATGCTTCGTTTGCCACCAAGTCGGCTGCCGATCGACCAACCATCCTCGCCCCCCTCGCAACGGGCAGAACTCCCGAGGACCGCCCCCTCATCCCCCTCGCAACCCCCAACGCGCACGCACTGCAGTCGTCACACCCCCCGAACCAAAGCCCTCCCCACTCGTCGACTACCTGTCCGAGTTAAAGGATCGAGGCACCCAACAAGAAGACATCTTAAATGTCCTCAAGGCATGCTTCAACGAAGATGAAGAAAAGCTGCCTGTTGCAGCAACCAAGGTGGCCGAAGAATGGCCAAAGGATTTTTAGAAGAGAGGGAAGTTTCAACGTCTTCACCTCTCCATGTAATTGCCCCTGTAGTTTTGTCAAATCCCCATGCGCAATCCATACGAGTTCCCGTGTCATTATTCGCGCATGAAGGGGGTCAAATCGTCGACACATTCGCCCTGGTGGACAGCGGCGCAAGCGGATGCTTCATAGACCGAGATCTAGTGAAGCGAAAGAAATTGCCGATGGAACGGCTACCCAAGCCACTTAGTGCCCAAAACGTGGACGGGTCAAACAACCAAGGAGGAGTTATACGATACAAAGTCACCGTCTCCATCAGGATTGGAGAAACCGAGGAGGAACGGAGCTTCCTAGTCCTCAACATTGGAAAGGAGAACATGATCCTGGGTCTACCGTGGTTAAGAGAGGCAAACCCAGTAATAGATTGGGCCACTGGCCATATCGATCTCCCAGATCAAATCAAGAAGCCCCGACACGACTCCCCTAGGGCAATCGCTCAATGGTACCTGGTATGGTACCTGGACTTGGACCCAGACTCCAAGATCGCCAAGCTCTGGAAGAAGCGAGTAGACGCTTCAGAAAGGGAAGCTTACCCTGTTTGAAAAGCAACCATCACGACTGAGATCGCTGCTCAAGCCATCAAGGAGAAAGCAGTTCTCCCTACCCCATTCGCCGCCTTTGTGGATGTTTTTGACAAAAAGAATACCGAGGAACTTCCCCTGTCCCGATCTTTCGACCACGCTATCGACCTCGACAAAGACTTTGTACCCAAAGTCGCTAAGGTCTATCCTCTGAACCCAAAAGAGTCAGAGGCATGCAAGGCGTTCGTCAAGGAACACCTCAAGTCAGGGAAGATTACTCCCTCCAAGTCCCCGCAGGCAGCTCCTTTCTTCTTCGTATCCAAGAAGGATGGTTTGTTACGTCCCTGCCAGGACTACCGGTACCTGAACTCCCACATGGTCAAAAATGCCTACCCTCTCCCCCTCATCTCCGACCTCATCGACCGTCTCAAAGGGTCCAAAATCTTCACCAAGATGGACATCCGCTGGGGATACAACAACGTCCTCATCAAGCCGAACGATCGCTGGAAAGCGGCCTTCATCACCCCCCAAGGGCTGTTCAAACCCACCGTGATGTTCTTTGGCCTTTGCAACTCCCCAGCAACATTCCAGGCTTTGATGGACCATATCTTCGGTGACCTCATGGCAGAAGGATGGCTAATCATCTATATGGACGACCTTTTGATTCACTCCGCCACCTCTGCAGAACACGAGGCCCGTACGATCCGCGTCCTAGAAAGGCTCAGAGAGCACAAGTTATTCCTCAAGCTGGAGAAATGTTCATTCGACGCCGAGGAAGTCGAATACCTTGGAATGATGGTCCGAGAAGGACAGGTCAAAATGGACCCCACCAAGCTGAAAGCCATTCGCGAATGGAACCCTCCCACCTCGGTGAAGGCTGTCAGGTCTTTCATCGGGTTTTGCAACTTTTATCGGCGATTTATACAGGATTTCTCTCACATTGCAAAGCCGCTACACGACCTGACAAAGAAGAACTCCCCCTGGGCCTGGACCCCTGCCTGTGAAGCCGCATTCCAGGCAATTAAACAGTTGTTCTTGAGGCAGCCCGTCCTCTCCATGCCCGATGTCACAAAGCCGTTCGCCGTCATGACAGATGCCTCCCTCACTGCTACCGGAGCAGTACTTATGCAAAAGGATGTCAATGGCGACCTGCATCCTTGTGCTTACCTGTCAAAGACGCTCTCGCCTGCGGAGCGCAATTACAATATCTATGATCGCGAGTTGCTCGCAGTCATTCATGCACTAGAAGAGTGGTGACACTACCTGCGCGGTACTGGTCACCAAGTGGAGATTCTCACCGACCACAAGAATCTCACTTACTTTCGCCAACCCAACAAGCTATCCCGCCGGCAGGCTCGCTGGCTCATGTTCCTGCAGGATTTTGACCTGCACTTCCATCACATCCCGGGTACTCAGATGGGCCCTGCCGATGCTTTATCCCGCCGCGACGATGTTGACACTTCCGCCGACAACCAGGAAGTGACCCTCCTCCCAGAAAACCTCTTCGCTCGCAAGATCGATGTCGCCCTCGCAGAAAAGATTGCCGCCTCCACCCCCAGCGACCCCATGATTAAGAGGTGCATGCAGGCTCTCTACGAAGACTCCCCCCTCTTCCCCAAAATGAATGCTGGGGACTGGGACTTCGACGGCAAAGAGCTGTACTTTCGCAAAAAGCGCTACATTCCGGAGGCGGCCCGTGTCGACCTCATCCGATCACTACACGAGAGTCCAACTGGCGGTCACGGTGGCATCTTTCGCACCCAGAACCTGGTGCAACGGGATTACTGGTGGCCAGGCATGGCTAATCTGGTCCGCCGCTTCGTTTCTGGCTGCGCCGTATGTCAGGCGCATAAGGTTAATACTCACCCCACCATGCCTCCTCTCACCCCTCTGGCCAGTGTGGCCTCTCGCCCTTTTGAACAAGTCTCAGTTGACCTCATCACCGGACTTCCTCCATCTTTAGGATTTGATTCGGTCATGGTCGTGGTAGACCATGGGCTTACGAAGGGGGTAATTTATTCCCCTTGCAACAAGGACATCGACACAGCAGGAGTGGCCCAGTTATTTTTCAAAACTGTCTTCCTACGATTCGGCCTCCATTCCCGCTGCATCTCTGACCGAGGTCCCCAATTCGCTTCCGCCTTTGCCAGAGAACTCGCAAGGCTCCTGGACTACGACCTCGCCCTCTCCTCCGCGTACCACCCACAGACCGATGGAGAAACGGAACGAGTCAACCAAGAACTGGAAACGTATCTCCGGATCTTCTGTGATGGTCACCCTGAACGATGGGCTGAACTCCTTCCTATGGCCGAGTTCTCCCACAACTCCATGACCCATTCATCGACCAACGTGACACCCTTCTCTCTGATGGTCGGGTATGAGCCGAGGTCTTATCCTCCAATCGGAAAGACTTTCCTCCCCGCCCTCGAGTCCAGACTCTCGGAACTCACGGGAGCCCGAACGGAGGCTTTGGAAGCCCACGAAAAGGCACGCCGGTTGATGAAGGAACAGATCTCGTCAAAATTCCGCCCATGGAAGACAGGAGATAAGGTTTGGCTCGAAGGGCGCAACCTTCGACTCAGGTACCCGTCCAAGAAGCTCGCCCCAAGAAGGGAAGGACCGTTCGAGATCGCACAGGTTGTCTCCCCTGTGGCGTACAGACTCCGATTGCCACCGACCTGGAAGATTCACGATGTCTTCCACACGTCACTCCTCACCCCTTATCGCGAGACCGTGGAGCACGGTCCTAATTTTACGAATCCCCCTCCGGAAGAGATAGACGGAGATGAAGAGTATGAGATCGATCAGATCTTATCGCACCGTGGCTCCAAGGGACGCCGCCAGTTCCTGGTTTCCTGGAAAGGGTACTCCGCAGCTGAGAACACCTGGGAGCCAAATGGGAACTTGGTCCATGCGCAAGCCCTTCTCAAGGCTTATAAACTGCGACACCCCAAGGACTTCCCTTCCCCATCTTCTCAGTAAACAACAAGATGGCCATCCCACCCGCAGAAAACAATGCGCCACTCCCAGCTCAGCCTCCTGTCCGTTCTTCTCATCTTCTGGTCTCCTCTCGCCGAGTCCTCTATGCTGCAGTTCTCGAAAACCCCGTCGCTACGTATGCCTTAGAGCAACGTATGGATTTCACTGGGGATTACGTCCTTCGTACCCTCGCCAGTCTTTACCGTTCCTATGCCCTCGCCCGCACTGTCCACACCCGCCTTTGCCCTGACAACCAACCGCCGGTATACGCCACCGCCCTGGAGACCTCCTTGATGGAGGCCAGGGGGTACACCCTGGATATCCTTCATGCTGAAGGGTTCGGGTACGTCGTGGACCAACTCCTCCCAGGCATTCTCGCGCCCGTCCTCCACCCCATTCTTGTCGCTCTCGCTCCTAGGGAGAGAGAGTTTTATTTTCAGTCCAACGACTGCATCGGGTTCCTGCGCCCCACCGCTCGCGGCCCCAATCCTCCTCCTCGTCCTGCCATGGAAGGATCTCCTCCGCCACTACCTGTTCCAGCGCCATCCACTAGAGATTCACCTGCGACCACACTGGTAGCAGATTCATCCAGGGAAACCACTGGAGAATCACTTGAGTCCTTTCGGACCGACGTCGACGAGCCCCAGGTCGCTCGTCGACACTCCCCTCTACCGCCTCGAACTGTGCGTCGCCAACCTCGCCAGACGCTTCTCCAGGTTGGATCTGTCCCGGGATCGGTCACCCTCACCGCCGCAGGAAGAAGGATCGCCAACAGGGCCTTTCGCTCCGTCACCCCCCAACCATCCACTCGACGTGGCACCCCCGCCATCCAACTCATCCCCCGTGTCACCTCCCCCGCCGCCGCAGCTGGTGGCTCTAACGACTCTTCGTACGGACCCCCGCCCCCCTATCTCCCCGGTCGGGGTACTCGTGATTCCCCTATCGTCGTCGACGACCGATCTCCTGGTCCCAGCCCAGGCACTGCTCGACCTCGCCTCGTCCGCCCGCAGCTCTGCTTCGAGTGCGGGACCGTCGGTCACTTCCGTAGGGAGTGCCCCAATTACACCTGCCCCTTCTGTCACCAGATCGCCCCTGGTCATATACAGGAGTTTTGTCCAGAGCGTGTATGTGGCCTCTGTGGTGCCGTTGGCCATATCATCGCCAACTGCACGTTTCGGGATGACGTCTGGGCAGATTTCAATGCCAATGACGCTTACGACTATGACGTCAACGAGGGGGAGTCTCAGTGAGGGGAGCATTCAAGTTGTGGAGTCGGAGTCTCCACCATGGGAAGGGGGTAATGTTACGGTAGTGGTCTACTTTTTCTCTCCATTACCGTTGGGACTATTACATTCACCTAGCCTTTTGCTAGTTCCACTTGAACGGTGACAACCATTCTTACTTAGTCATCACTTCCCGCACATGGACGTGTTTTCCTTCACACTCTGGAACGTTCTTGTTACGAGACAACGATGTTATCAGGTCACACAGGGTTCCGCAACTGTTGCAGTTATACACAATAACTGGTGAGGTGTAATGAGGATAGCTCAGGCCTTAATCTCTCAACTGTTGCCAGTGAATAAGACAAGTGGTTAAAGCTAGGGAATCCTAGCCGCAACCACAAGCCTTTTTATATTACAGGGGAATGCGCACAGACCATGCAGTGCGCGAGACTAGTTACTATACATGTACATATGAAGAAGTCACGAGTCGACGATGATGATAAATAGAAGTCGACGGTGATCAAAAAAGAAGAGAAGCAAACGGAGATTAAATACATGAGGCGTGATGTCATAGAGTCTGGGCCAGTCTGGACCATGATGTCATATGCTTAGTCAGCCTGTGGTTACATGTATAATCCCACGATCACGTGCGCAAAGTCACGTGACCTTTGAAAGAGAAATATGACGAAGTCCAAATGCAAAAGATAATTATAAGAGATATGATTATAACAGTTCTAGAGTATCTTTTCCTCATTTGTACTTTCGCTCTCGTGACCTGATTAGGGAGCATGGTCTGTGCGCAGACCTCAGTAGTATAAAGGCCCTGTCTTTACGCCTTGTACTCTATCTAGTTCTACGCAGCAATCTGCTAGCAATTAGTTCACTGCCAGCCTCTTCGTGTGCGCACTAAGACATAGTCTGAGACTTCTCCCAGAACTGTCTCCCGAGTCTCGAGGCCACTCCAGAGTGCCTCCTTGCTGTTCTGATTGTTAGCACCTAGCGTAACACTTGGTATTCAAATCCTATAATACATGACCACCTCCCTCTACCACTATATTCTTTCAAATACAGCCATCTGCCCAATCTTATGCGCCATTCACAATGCATCCAAGCCACCACCAAGTACGCTTTGCATCAACCCATAAGTCCCATGCTCTACATAGGGGTAAGCACTAACACATTACAGCTGAGGTATTCAAACTCTCCAGCAAGCCAGATTCTGAGCACCATGGATTTAATGGAGGAGCATCCATTCTAGGGTGCATGGTCCCCCAACTGCCACTGTTTCTGGCACCTCCTGCCTCCATCAGCCTGGGCGACATTACCCAACATTGGAGTTGCCACCAGCCCATTGGATGATTTGGATGACCATAGGTACCTGCAAGGCCTGAGGATTCCCTCCCCACCACTGCCCAATATCTCCCTGCCACCTATGGCATCTACATGCCTCATGGACAATACCGCATTGGCACATCTATGGGGCCTAAGGGTTGTTATAATTGTATACTTTATAACAGACTTTTGCATTTCAGACTTCACCATTTTTCCTTCAAAGGTCACATGACTTAGTGCATGTGATCGTGGGATTATACATGTGACCATAGGCTGACTAAGCATATGACATCATGGTCCAGACTAGCCCAGACTCTATGATGTCACACCTCATGTATTTAATCTCTGTTTGACTTCTCTTCTTTCTGATCACTGTTGCTTCTATTTAATCTCTGTCGGCCCTGTACTTCTACTCATATAGACTTGTATAGTAATTAGTCACATTCACTGCTTGGTCTGTGCGCAGTTCCCTATAATATATAAGGCTTGTGGTTTGGGCTAGGATTCCTTAGCTTTAACCACTTGTCTATTTGCTGGTAACAGTTGAGGATTAAGCTTGAAGCTCCTTGTCTTATACTCACCAGGACTTTCTGTAGTCCTGCAACAGTAGTGGAACCACCTGTGACATTGTATTCAGCCTAGCATTTGACTAGCTATTGCTTTTGTTACAAGGGTTCCCTCACCACTGCCAAACACTGCTCCCCACCCTCAGACAGCGCCTGCATCCAATGTTAATGATGGCAACATGATATACCTCCATGGCTTGACAATTCCCCCACCACCCCTGTCAGCACCCACATCCCTTGGGCATGATGGCACAATGGATGGGCACCCCTGCATTATGGGACAGCAGGTGCCACCCACTTCAACATCTCATTCACTAGAAGATAAGGAGGATCTAATGGAGGTAGACTTCCCTGGTATGTACCTTCAACCCATCAATGACAGCAGTATATATGCTCAACACATCCATTTTGATACAGGCAAAGCTTCTGACCCTCCTGCTGCAGCTCCAACCCACTGTGATGCTCCAATCTATTCATGGAGCCTCATAACAAAGTTCCCTCTGCATATTCTGGCATTGTGCAGAGTTGAGGAGTGCAATCATCAGCAGATTCTGCTGCAGACCCACTGTGGACCCTTAGGTGAGCATGACCCTAGCCTCCAAATGGCCTGACTAATCCACATGCTCTCAGACCCTGAGGGAAGCACAGCAGAGATTCACTGCCTGGAGGTTGATGGCTTCCCAGGCACAAGCAGCCTGTTGTTGGGTGAGTAAGGACCCTCCAACTGCAAACCTTGCATTTACATCCTTCCCATGCAGAGACAATGGAAGCATGGTCAAGCATGCAGGCGGTAGGTCTGCCAGCCAATATGCCTGATAACATTGAGTTCAATGGCCCAATAAAATGTGCCATAACTAAATACGAGGGGCTATTCATGTGGGCAGGTAGGCAGAGGCGGAAGGCAGTGGAGCATGCCTTGCATGACTTGGATGCGCTGGATAGGATTCAGGTGGAACGACGGAGAATAAATAGATAGATTGTCATTGTCACTGTAGGAATACAGAGGTTCTGACTCAATGCGCAATGCCCTTAAGTAGGCCTGCCTGTCCCATGGGCATGCACCTCTGGAATACATACCCCCCATGGACCCCTGGTTTATATGGCATACCCCCTGTGGGGCCCCCAGCTGCTACATCTATCTTTCCACTGGCCTGCTCACATATAGCACACTCCCTGCAGGTGTCCTTGGCGTTAACATATACCTCCCTGTGGGCCTGCCCTTGTATAGCCCACTCCCCATGCATGCCCCCCTTCTATAGTATATGTGCTTCCTTGAGCCTGCTCACATATAGTGCCCTCCCCATGATAGGCCCCCTTGTCTGTTGCATACACATTGCCATGGGCCCCCTCGCCCACAGTATATATGGTGCTGTTTGTTGCATATTGCCCACTCCCCCTGCAGGCCTGCTCATCTATATACCACTCCCCATGCTGTTATGAAGGCAACCAAGGGACTAAGCCACTCAGAATACTATCATTTCATAGGCAGTAAACTCCAGTTACAGCAGTACACCAACTACTGATGATGGGAGAGAAAGAGCAATGACCTTAATCCTCAACTGTTACCAGTGAATAGACAAGTGGTTAATGTTGAAACGGTAGTGTTCTATTTCTGTATTTCACTTACAGCCACTACGTTTATAGACTGGTCTATATGACATCATTGTCTAGACCTAGTCACGCTTATCACATTACAAATAGCTCTTATTATGCTATTGGACGATATGCTTAGTCTTATCTCTTATCTCTATCATATCGTCATGTATTTCATACTATACCTTATATAGGTACTATACAGAACACAAGTACAAACACTCATGTACTGTATATAAGACAGCCCTTATGGCTTGTCACTTTTCTTTAGATCTTTCAGTTCTATCATCACTACTGCGATATCTCTAAGTTGAGCCTTGCTCCTTATACTCTGTTTGCGATACTCTCACTCTCGTATTATCAGTGAGTCTTTCCACTGATAGGTTTACCCTTGCATCCTTCGTTGCCCTCGGTGCGCCTGCTCGGACATTACAAATTCCGAAAGTTAAAGCTAGGGAATCCTAGCCCAAACCACAGGCCTTATATATTATAGGGAACTGCACATGGACCAAGTGGTGCATGTGACTAACTACTATACAAGTATATACGAGTAGATGTACAGGGTCAACAGAGATTAAATAGAAGCAACAGTGATCAGAAAGAAGAGAAGTCAAACAGAGATTAAATACATGAGGTGTGACATCATAGAGTCTGGGCCAGTCTGGACCATGATGTCATATGCTTAGTCAACCTATGGTCACATGTATAATCCCACGATCATGTGCACTAAGTCACATGACCTTTGAAAGAAAAATGGTGAAGTTCGAAGTGCAAAAGTCTGTTATAAGATATATGATTATAACACATGCACGCCACATTGTCTATTGTATATACAATGCTATGGGCCTGCTCATCTGTAGTATATACCCCCCTGTGGGCCCCCTTATCTACAGCATATACAATGCTATGGGCCTGCTTGTCTATAGCCCACTCCCCCTGCAGGCCCCCTCATCTATAGCCCACTCCCCCTGCAGGCCCCTCCATCTGTAGCATATACCCCCCTGCAGGCCCCCTTGTCTATAGCATAAACCCTTCTGCAGGCCCCCTGTCTGTAGCATATGCCCCTTTCAGGCCCGTTTGTCACTAGTGTATGCCCTCAATTGACCCATGGGCAGGCCCACCCAAGTGAATCATATGCCCTACATCTCCCCACCCTGCAGGCCCATTTGTCAATGCTGCTTTGTTCTTTAGGCAGGCCCTGCCATCAGTGTACTCCTAACTCACCCATGGGCCCACCACAGGGTGCCCATCAACCAAGTGATATTGTCAACACAGGGTGGCCATGTGCTATGTGACAATGCAACTACATTATGTGTATACAAGGTTCCAGGGACCTTGGGGACTACACGGAATGGCCCATTTTCAACATGTGGGTGCTTCATCATCACCAATGTTTTAGTTTTAGTTGTCATGGACACTCAGGGATGAAGGTGTAAAATGTCAGCTACATCTAGATGTGGATGAGTCATCTATACAGCCAATATGATATGCTCGTGATGCATAATGATGGTTCCTAATGACTGTTTAATTAAGCAAGGCTAGGTTTTAGTCAAGGTTTGGGTGTAGGGTTTATGCGTTACGAGCATATCGACTCTGCTTGTGACTCGAAAAGACGTTTGACAGTGAAAGCCCCGGCCGAACTTGAAGCCACAGCTTCTGGCCTGTCGCAGAGTGAGGCCGGATCATAAGCCCCTGTAACCCTTCGTATAGGTATAGGCCCGGCTTGACTCGGCTCTAGAGTCTGTTGAAACGGTAGTGTTCTATTTCTGTATTTCACTTACAGCCACTACGTTTATAGACTGGTCTATATGACATCATTGTCTAGACCTAGTCACGCTTATCACATTACAAATAGCTCTTATTATGCTATTGGACGATATGCTTAGTCTTATCTCTTATCTCTATCATATCGTCATGTATTTCATACTATACCTTATATAGGTACTATACAGAACACAAGTACAAACACTCATGTACTGTATATAAGACAGCCCTTATGGCTTGTCACTTTTCTCTAGATCTTTCAGTTCTATCATCACTACTGCGATATCTCTAAGTTGAGCCTTGCTCCTTATACTCTGTTTGCGATACTCTCACTCTCGTATTATCAGTGAGTCTTTCCACTGATAGGTTTACCCTTGCATCCTTCGTTGCCCTCGGTGCGCCTGTTCGGACGTTACAAATTCCGAAAGAGTCGACTTCCCGATGTCGCTGCGGTGGATGAAGAGCAAACGCAAACTAAGTTCGGTTGGCGTTTGCGCGCGCGACGTCGTGCCAGCCTCGCATACGAGCACGGCTCGGCTTGGCCCGGGGCTTGAGGCCGGGCTTTGCAAATCACTCAGGGTCATCAGATGAGTTCAGGTGCAGCCTCATCACGCGCAGTAGCCTTGAAGAAATCAAATCTTTGTTAGGTGACATGAAAGTAGCAAATCGCTCGCAGCAAGGGAAAAACGGGGTAATAGGAATACATGTTTCGAACGAAATCTGCAGGCTGACGTATATAGATAGACGCCAGGAGAATACAACAAAAACCGTACGATACAGACATATATCGTTAGGTGGTGCATAGGGCAAGAACGAAGAAAGGGACTTGATGAGATGAGATCAACCGAATGTAATGTCACAATCGTATACGGACTGGCACTACCCGCGAGTTAATATGAAGAAGAGTCCAGAACATGGCTCGGGACGACACCTACGAGAGACAAGGTTCGGCGAGCATTTGTCTACCAGTCGCGACCGCTATTACCACTACTGGTGCCATCATCCGCGGGACCCTATATATATAGCAAGTGTTCAGAGAGGCCGCATCTAGCCAGCTGAAAGGTGGAATAATACCACGTTCGGGCCCCGAGCGACGGGATTGGCTCCCGTCTGGAATGGAGTGATGAGTTCAGCCATAAGGGAGGAGAACTAGGGGAGCGTACTGGAAGAGCGAAAGAAACCTGGACGAGACAGGCCAAGAGGAGCGCTAGGTAGTACTTTGTGGCGAACATGATGAAGCTGGGTAGTTGATTGTGCAGAAGAGAGGAATGAGCTGTTGTTCGGGTGCTGGGATGATAGATATGAGAAGCTGCTTCGCCTTTATATACTTTTTGCCGCCAAGCCCCATCGGATCTATCTGACAAAAGGGCGGTGCGAGTACCGCCCTCTGTCTTGCGGGCTCCATTACCTGCCAATTGGAGAACGTTAGTCGTATTGAAGAATATCTGTCAAATATAATAAACCGTAAGCAAAAATGGGGCAACCCAAATCGACGTGATCAAATTAATTTTTCAAATTCTCTTGCATCACACTGATTGGAAGTACCATACCTGTATATCTGGGAGATTACGAATGTATATTCGTGTGAAAGATTGACGATCAGAGTTTAGTAGTATGCGTACGCGGACGCAACACGATGTGTGTTATATAATCAGACGAATATGGTAGTGATGTCTCAAACGCTAGATAGCGTGAGGCGATTGTGAACGCGCTTAGATGGGAGTTTGGGCGCAATACGCGTTATCGTATTTGAGAGTCCGCTATCTAGTTTATATACTGGATCTACATGTTTGATATGATTGGTCAGTCGGGTCTTCGGCCTGTCGGCTTGTTACCACGTGACCGTATAGGCTTCAACAGTATACTTGCTATTGCTGTTGAACCGACTATCCATTAATCTAGTAAGTAGACCTAGAAACGTTGGCTGCAGGAGGCTGTCCGCACACGTGACGTCCGCATTAGGAATCCAATCTTCGAAGCATGATGGTTTTTTTGCCGTTGGCCAGCGATCCGCCCGTCGATTTCACAGTGGCCGTCTGTTGACAATTCGGTGTCAGTTGCAGTTGTCCGCAAATAGTCAGCATCCGTAGAAATGGACGTCAAGGCAGATTGACGGTCCAGAGTTCTGCCAGAAATTGCCGTGCTGTACACGAGAACCTTATTGACCAATGACTACGTGGCAAACTACTCTTCTATATTCACATCAGGGTGCGAATGGTAAAGCTGTGTCAAGAACGTGATACAAACTCGAGGGATGTAGAGTGACATCCACAGTCAAGGCACTTGATCACGGCCAGTATATCATAGTCCCACACCCGCATGATGTTATTGTCTGATGTAGTGACAAACTGGCGATTTTCGTCGACAAACGTGATCGCGTTCACTGGTCATAAGTGTTGGTCGTATTTTGGCGTGATCTCGCCCAAACTGACATCATACTAGGGACAACCTGTCAGTTCCCCCTATGATGAATCGAGCTGAACACAAGGCGTACCTGAACAATCTTTTTGAACGACATAACAGCGAGAAAGATGTGCTGTTAATTGTCGCTGGGATGGAAACGGATAACGCCTGGAGTCTTGTAGTTGCTGAACCACTGACTGGCCTGGGAGTCCATCGATTCATTTGACGATCGTAACCATAGGTCAGAAACTTTCTACCGTCGGGTCACGTAAGAGGCGACATCCCTGACATGGACAGCTTGAACATGTCCGCGGAAAGCCTAAAGCCAGTTGCTGTTGTTCGGGCTGGGGATGACTGATATGAGAAGCGTTATCACGTTTATGCTACCAGGCATCGGATCCAAGCCTGGGTCCACCACCACCAGCAGGCACCAGGGGCGGTCCGAGTGCAGCTCAACTCCCTTACTACCTACGTGTTTTATGACGTGGCAAGAAGTTCCTGTCGAGTAATCGTAATCGTGTACGGACCTGGCAGGCAATCGAAATCCTGGACGAAGGGAGTGAGCAGGCCTGGATCGCGGATTAGATTTTGGCAGATGCAGCCGCATCGCACTGATACACCACTCACCACAGCTCTACACTTTGTTATCATAGACATCATTCAACCGACTATCCATTCCTCTAACTGCAGTTTGCGAGAGTGATCGTGCACGTGACGTCCGCGAAGTAGTTGACTTCATCTGCCCGTTGTTCCAAAGTGGTTACGCCTGAGTTTGACGCAGGGGAGTAGTTGGACAGGTGACGACGTGATCGCGATATTCGAGAACGACAGTGAGAGTCACCACCCCAGATTGTACAGCGCAATACAGGATGAATGGGAGGCGTTTTGGGGCACTTCAATACGACAGACCTTCTGTGCTGAATGGGCAAGTCCGAGGAGGAAAGACCTAGATGTTCTCGTGGCCGATTCAGAGTGCGCTTGAGATGTTTTCTTGCCAGACGCGGGCTTCGACCTAAAGCGGACGTAGCCAAAGTCTGTGGGCAAAGCCGGTGACTAACTTAGGTTCCGTGAATATCGCACGCTTATGGACAATCAATCGAGGTAGATAAGGACGAATCGGAGTAGATACAGACATCGTGGTGGATGTAAATGGTAGGAACATAAGTGGGCAAAAGCCCAAAGGGCTTCCCGGCCCGAGGCACTGCCAGAAAGAGCCAGCTGCATACCTGGAAATAGGGAGCCTGTGATGTGTGCAACTGTGCTCCACCCAAATATGAAGGAATGGGCTCATCTCACCACACTGGAAACATGATATGGTGATTGAGCTGCCCTGCCACACCTGGATGCTTGTGTAAAGAAGGGGCAAGGATGAGAGCATGGCAACACAGATAGAGGATAAAAGATTCTCCTGACCAGCAACCCATTGTCTTGATGACATTGAACAGAATACCTTGTAGAAGGTAATGGAGGGTACCACCAATGTGAAGGCTATGATCTTTCAGGTTCAACAAGCCATGCTGCAAAACCAAGCCTTTGATGCAGTTGGTGACTTTGGCCTTGGTGAGGGGATGAAGACCCTTTGTTACAAGACAACAACTAGCAATGCTAGGCTGAATATCAAGTCACAGGCGGTGTTGAAATGGTAGTGTTCTATTTCTGTATTTCACTTACAGCCACTATGTTTCTAGACGAGTCTATATGACATCATTGTCTAGACTCTGTCATGCTTGTTACATTACAAATAGCTCTTATTATGCTATTGGACAATATGTTTAGTCTTATCTCTTATCTCTATCATATTGTCATGTATTTCATACTATACCTTATATAGGTACTATACAGAACATAAGTACAAACACTCTTGTACTGTATATAAGACATGTTACGCTGGGCGCTAACAATCAGAACAGCGAGGAGGCACTCTGGAGTGGCCTCGAGACTCGGGAGACGATTCTGGGTGAAGTCTCAGACTATGTCTTAGTGTGCACACTAAGAGTCTGGAAATGAACTAATTGCTAGCAGATTGCTGCATAGAACTAGATAATGTACATGGTGTAAAGACCGAGCCTTTATACTACTGGGGTCTGCACACAGACCATGTCCCTAATCGAGCCACGAGAAGGGAAAGTACAAACGGGGAAGAGATACTCTAGAACGTTCTGGAGTATGAAGGAAAGTGCGTCCGTGCGTGGGAAGTGGTGACTAAGCTAGAACGGTTGGTACCATTCAAAGGGAACTAGCTGTAAGCTAGGCGAATGAAGTAGTCCAAGTGGTAGTGGAAGGAAAAAGTATACCACTACCGTAACAGTGCTGGCCATACCATAGTACTAAAATCCTGTTCATCTAGCCACTCCTTGACCTTCTTGCAGGTGTGCTTGGGGTTATTGTCTTGTTGGAAAATGGTGTCAGGAAGATTGAGACTATAATACTGAAGGAAATCTTGAAGTTCATGCTTCAAAATTTGAAGGTATAGGTCCCTATCCATCCTACCATCAATCTTGGTGGCATACTCAACCCCCTCCCAACTCATACAGCCCCACATCATCACAGAACCTCCTCCAAACTTGAGTGTCCCCTCTACCAGTCTATCACTGAGCTTCTTCCCTAGCTTTTTCCACACCCATTTGTGTCCATCTGACCCTAGGCAATTGATTTTAGTCTCATCAGACCATACTACACTCTTCCAGTCCCCCAGAGTCCAATCTTTGTGAGCATAGGCAAAGTCCCATCTTGCCTTGTGATGCCTGGCAGAGAATAGGTCATTTTCACTTGAGCACAGCTTTCATACCAGATTTTTCAAGTGCTGGCATACTGTGTTGGGATTGAGGGGTTGGTTGATAATATTTGTGAGAGCTTTGGTCACTGGGACAGCATTTTCTGCCTTGTGAGTAGAGATGAAATGGATGGCATGGTGGATATTAGCAGGGGAGAGCTTGGATGGATGACCTCCAGTGGACTTTTGCAGAGTAGAATGCTCCTTGGAACAAAGCCTAGAGATGGTGGAAATATGAAGGCCAGTGGTGGAGGTAATGGAGCAAGCAGAATGACCAGAATCAAGCATGGTCAATATGGTATTCTTTTGGGTGGAGGAGATAGATCTCATGGTGGTAGAAGTTGGGAAGAAAGAAGTGCATGAACATTTTCCAACTCAGACATAATGCTTATATGTGTATCTTTGTTTGTAGGACAAAACAAACACAATTATCCTTTCATTTGACTGAGATTCCACTACTGGGGCAGAAAGTGAATAAACCCTTGCAATGGTATACCTGTTTTAGAATAGACATATCTCCACAGACACATGGCCACATCACATGAACCAGGGACCTGTTTGTAGCCAGGAGGCAGTGCTATCACCCATCCCACCAACACTAAGCAGAATTCCCACACCATCAGGTGCTACATGGCATCTAGTGCAAAACAGTGAAACATTGCAAGGGTTTTTTCACTCACTGTATGCTGTTGTCATCATTTACATTGACAATGTTATGATATTTACCAAAGGGAGAACTAAGGCAGAATACAAGGATATTGTAAAAGAAGTCCTCCAATGCCTTGGGGACAATGATTTATTCATAAAACCAGAACAATGTGTGTTCTCTTCCAATAGGGTAGACCTTCTCAGTATGGTAGTCTCCAAGGATGGTGTTGTGATGCAGACCAAGAAAATGCATGCCATCCATGACTAGCCCACTCCCACATGTCTTAAACAAGTTCAAGTGTTCCTTGGGTTATGTAACTACTATAGAAGGTTTATTGAGGGCTTCTCGGAGATAGCTTGCCCTCTCAACAATTTGATGAAGAAGGATACTCCTTTCAAATGGGGTAAAGAAGAACAATTGGTGTTTGATACACTGAAAAAGAAGTTTATAACAGCACCACTTTTAGCCTACCCAGATTGCAACAAGGAAATGAGAGTAGAAACAGACACTTTAGATATAGCAGTAGGAGCCATTCTTTTCATAAAAGGATTGGATGATCTATGGTGACCCTGTGCTTTCATTTCACATTCTTTCAATGCTGTGAAATGTAATCACCCAACCTATGACAAAGAACTATTAGCCATTATCCACACCTTAGAAGCATGGCACCACTATTTAATTGGAAGAGAAGGTTTCGAGATCTGGATAGATCACAAGAATCTTGAGTATTACAAGAAGCCACAATGTTGTCTGGATGACAAGCCTGCTGGCATGCACTTCTTCAAGAGTTTAATTATCTTTTTGTGTACAAACCAGGATCTACCAATGGCAGAGCAGATGCACTTTCATGTTGAGCAGACCATGGTGATGCTGTAACAGATCACAATACAAACATTACTGTATTACCTTTGAAGCTTTTCATTAATAACATTACTCTTTCTTCTTCATTTTACAATACACTACAAAAAGAAAAAGAAAAAGAAATACCAGGATTCTATTATGATTCAGAACAATCCATATTTATTAATGAAAAGAAAAAAGTCTTTGTGCCTGAAGCACTTAGAATACAATTACTTAACATTTGTCATGATTCTCCTATTGCTGGCCACTTGGGACAAGCCCATATGGCACATCTTCTCACATGACACTTTACATGGCCTGGTATCACAAAGGACATTAAATGTTACATAGATAGCTGTCAAGCATGTGCCCTCATGAAGGGTAAGCAAAATGCACTGGCAGAAAAACTGTTACTGCTTCCCATGGCTAGTCATCCTTGGGAAGATATTTCTGTAGATTTTGTTACCAGACTTCTGCTTTCTAACAGCTTTGATGCCATTTGTATGATAGTTGATTGTTTTTCCAAAGAAGTGGTTTATGTCCCTTGTATGACAACTACCTCTTCTAAGGATTTAGCAGTTATATTCAGAGACAATGTTTGGTGTGTTCACAGACTTCCCCTTACAGTAGTTTCGGACCGAGGTCCCCAGTTCATTTTGGACTTTACCATGGAGCTTTGCAAGCTTCTCAGCATTTCCCAGAAAATCTCTACAGCTTATCACCCTCAATCTGATGGACAAACTGAACAGATAAATAGGGAAATGGAACAATATTTACATATCTATGTGGCTAAAAAACAAGAAACATGGGCTGAGTGGATTAAAATTACTCAGTTCAATCAAAACAATTCCCTTACTTCCGCCACTGGTACTATTCCATTCTCTATTATTATCCATGTATTGGGTTCAAGAAGTCTTCTTCTATATTAGATTTTGCATGTACAGCCAGAAATGTTACGGTAGTGGTATACTTTTTCTCTCCATTACCACTTGGACTACTATGTTCACCTAGCCTTTTGCTAGTTCCCTTTGAACAGTATGACTATTCATATTAGTCATCACTTCTCGTGCACAGACGCCATTTCTTTTATACTCAAGAAGCTTCTAGAGTATTCTTTCCTCATTTGTCTTTTGTCTCTCGTGACTCAATTAGGGACATGGTCTGTGCGCAGACCCCAGTAGTATATAAACCCAGTCTTTACACCGATGTAACCTATCTAGTTCTATGCAGTCTTCTGCTAGTAATTAGTTCTCTTCCAGACTCTTAGTGTGTGCACTAAGACATAGTCTGAGACCCATCTGAGAATCGTCTCAAGAGTCCTGCGGCTACTCCAGAGTGCCGCCTCAGAGTTCTCGTTGTTAGCACCCAGTGTAACAAGAAAGGCTCATGCTGAAGTCAAAGAAGCTTTGAAGGAAGCTCAGAAAAGAATGGTATCACAGGCCGATAATAGATGATTGGCTATGCTGGAATACAAATTGGGAGATAGAGTCTGGCTTAGTATGGAAAACCTGAAGTTACCATATACTGCCAGGAAACTCACACAGCATTGGATTGATCAGATCACAGCTTTAAAACCGAATGCTGTAACACTTCAGCTACCAAGCAGCATGCATATCCATCTCACTGTTAATATCTCATGTGTCAAACCATATCAGGAAACCCTCACTGGGCAACCTGTTATCTGTCCTGATCCTGTCAATGTCACAGATGAAGGACACACAGAGTTTGAAGTTGATTTAATTGTCTCTTCATGGATGAAGCACAAGAAGTTGGAGTATCTACTATCTTGTGCACTGGAGAGGGTACAATGAAATGGATAGGACTTGGAAACCAGTTTCCAATTTGGGCAATTTGCAGGACATTATCAAGGATTATCACCATGCCCACCCTTCTGACCCTCAACCTCTTTGAGGCCTTACTATATTTGAAATTTCATCCTTATTCAAAAAATTTGGTCCAGAACATGGAACTGCCTATCAAGGAACTTGTCTGGAATACAAGTCCTAGGGAGGGTAGTATTATAATACCATATTATTTCCACACTTTTGATTTTCACCTTTCACTTTCAAAGGACATGTGACTCAGTGCACATGATCATGGGACAGTACATGTGATCAGAACCTAGACAGAGCCTATGATGTAATGGTCCAGATTGGCCCATGACATTATCAGTCTAGAATATGACATCATGACTCATGTACTTAATGTTACGAGACAACGATGTTATCAAGTCACACGAAGTTCCACTACTGTTGCAGTATTACACAGATACTGGCGAGGTATAATGAGGATAGCTCAAATCTTAATCTCTCAACTGTTGCCAGCGAATAAGACAAGTGGTTAAAGCTAGGGAATCCTAGCCGCAACCACGAGCCCTTTTATATTGTACAAGGATGCGCACAGACCATGCTGTGCGTGTGAGGAATTACTATACATGGATAGACTAAAGAAGAGAAGCGCAACGGTGATTAACCACACGAGGCGCGGGGATCAAAAAGAAGAGAAGTAAACGGAGATTAAATACATGTGTCGTGACGTCATAGAGTCTAGGCCTGGTCTAGGCCATGACATCATATGCTTAGTCAGCAATGGATCACATGTAAGTTCCCACGATCACGTGCGCTATGTCACGTGACCTTTGAAAGTTGAAACGACTAAGTCCGAAGTGAAAGTGTACGCAGTGTATGAATAAAATGTTATGATTATAACACTTCCCCCCCCCTAGGACTCGTATTCCAGACGAGTTCCTGAATAAGAGGTTCCGTGTTCCGGACCGAATTCCTTAAATAAGGACGAGAATTCCAACAGAGATAGGCCTCGAAGAGGACGTGGGGCGGATGGGTGGGCCTGGTGGTAATCACGAATGACGTCTTGTGAATTACCCAAGTTTGATACGGGCTCCCATGTACGGTCCGTTTCGTCGTATCCTCTCCAGTGCACTAGATACTCTAATTGCTTACGTTTCATCCGGGAAGTGACAATGTAGTCCACTTCAAATTCCACGTATCCTTCGTCCGTGACGTTGACTGGGTCAGGACGTAAAACCGGTTGCCCTGGAAGGGTTTCCCGATAAGGTTTAACACGTGAAATGTTAACTACCGGATGTATACGCATGCTGCTCGGCAGCTGCAATTCCACTGCGTTGGGTTTGAGTGATTTGATCTTGTACGGACCAATCCAACGTTGTGTGAGTTTCCGTGCGGTATACGGTAACTTCAAGTTTTCCGTAGACAACCACACTCTATCTCCAATTTTGTAATCGGGCGCATCCGATCGTCTATTATCGGCCTGCGATACCATGCGCTTTCTAGCTTCTTCTAACGCTTCTTTTACTTCGGCATGTGATTTCCCAGCGGCACGTGTGAAATCTCCGGCGAGCGTGTTGGAAGATTTTTCGAAACCGACCCGCGGATAATAGTTACGAGTAATAGAGAATGGAATGGTACCAGTGGCGGTGGTGAGGGAGTTATTATGATTAAACTGGGCGATCTTGATCCAATCGGCCCACGTTTCTTGTTTCTTTGCCACGTAGGTACGTAAATATTGTTCCATTTCCCTATTTATCCGTTCGGTTTGACCATCGGTTTGAGGATGATATGCCGTTGAGAGTTTCTGGGAAATGCCAAGAAGCTTACAAAGCTCTGTGGTAAAGTCCGATACAAATTGTGGACCTCGGTCCGAAACTATAGAAATAGGGAGTCCGTGAATACACCAAACATTATCTCTAAATATAATTGCTAACTCCTTAGAAGAGGTAGTCGTCATACAAGGGACGTAAACGACTTCTTTGGAGAAGCGATCCACTATCGTACAAATGGCATCAAAGCCGTTTGAAAGAGGAAGTCCGGTGACAAAATCTACAGATATATCTTCCCAAGGGTGACTAGCCGAAGGAAGTGGTAATATTTTACCTGCCGGTGCTTTTTGCTTACCCTTCGTGAGGGCGCACGCTTGGCAAGATTCTACATAACGTTTAACGTCCTTTGTGACTCCTGGCCACGTGAAGTGTCGTGTAAGAAGGTGAGCCGTACGGGCTTGACCCGAGTGTCCGGCTATAGGAGAATCGTGACATATTTTAAGTAAATCTATCCTAAGTGCCTCAGGCACAAAGACTTTTTTCTTTTCGTTAATAAATACGGATTGTTCCGAATCGTAATAAAATCCTGGGCATTCTTTTGTTTTTTCTTTTTCGGATTCTTTTTGTAAGGTATCGTAAAAGGAAGAAGAAAGGGAAACTTTATTAAGGAAAAGGTTCGGGGGAAGTACCGTAATATTGGTATTATGGTCCGTAACGGCATCACCGTGGTCTGCTCGACGCGACAACGCATCTGCTCTGCCATTGGTTGAGCCTGGTTTGTAAACAAACAAATAATTAAATTCTTGAAGAAGTGCATGCCATCGAGCTTGTCTGCCTGACAGCGTTTGCGGCTTCTTCCAATATTCAAGGTTTTTGTGATCGGTCCAGATTTCAAATCCTTCTCGACCAATAAGATAGTGGCGCCATTCTTCTAGCGCACGAATAACTGCTAATAGTTCTTTGTCGTAGATTGGGTAATTCCTTTCAGCAGCGTCGAAGGAATGTGACAAAAAGGCACAGGGTCGCCACAGGTCGTCTGATCCTTTTACGGAAAGAACTGCACCAACC